>VSDK01002658.1:389-75736 GCA_009767595.1 Symbiodinium kawagutii | reverse complement strand
TGGAATGATGCTTGGACAATCTTAGCAAATGATAGATTGAAGACCAGGCTGGTGACTGACACAAATGTACTTAGAATGATTCAGAATGCATTCCTTCCCAAAACCAAGAACCAAGAACCAACATTTGCACAGAAGTCTTGTGGAACATCTTGGTTCTTGGAATTTGCCAGAACACTGTATGAAACCAAGATTTTAGCCAGGAGTCTTGTGGGAATCTTGGTTCTTGGTTCTTGGTTTTGATCATGATCAAGAATGCATTCTGAATGCATTGAATGCATTCCTTCCAAAGTCATTCAACATGCTGGAATTTAGAAATTCTAGACTCTAGACAAACAAGTTATGTAACCTACCTGCACAACAGACATATATATATATATATATATATGGTACCCCAGAAGCCCAAAAAACCAAGGTCAAAAAAGGCCTCCAAAAATAAGCACGAAACTTCGCAAATACCAGCAAAAATGACAGAAACATAGGTTTTTGGGGGGGGGGGTACCATATATATATATTGTATATATGGTGGTTTCTCAAAATAGACATGCCGCATGCCCCCCAAATGGGTGGTTTCTTCTTAAACATGTTTGTTTCTGGATGATTTGGGGGTCCCGAAATGACTTGAGAAACACCCAATTGGTTTATGATTCATGGCTGATGGATGCTGATGGTGCATGATGATGTAATGATTTAAGGGTGACCTGTCAAGGACTTCCTGGTATCGCATCGGTGTCATGCTGAAGATATCTGGTTGGTGGCTTCAACCCCTATGAAAAATATTAGTCAACCAACCATGTGTTAATGATTATTAGGGAAAGGAAAACATGTTAAAAACCACCAACCAAATATATTCACACAACTGATATGACAGCGTGATAATGCTCATCGTCACAAAACACACATTTTCTTTAAGTATGACCTTGGTAACATGATGCTATCAGTATCACAAGGCACAAGTCGACAAAGTTTTGATGGATGTCCTTCATGGTTTTACATATATGGTTGGTGGTTTCAACCCCTCTTAAAAACACTAGTCAAGCAACCAACCGTTTGTGAGTTCTAGGGAAAACAAAACATGTCTAAAATCACCAACCACTTTTTGAAAAAATGGAATCTCTGATGGAGAGGCCGCCATTTCTCAGGTGATCGGAACGGTTCAGCTGTAATCAAACCTGCGTCGCCAAAGCAGTTGCACCGACAACCAGCTGACAATATCTTCACGATGGATTGGTTGTTGGCCAAGGAAAACGGATTGGGTAGGGGTTGAGTAAACTGAGTAAAGCAGTTTTGGATGGCTTCACCATGTAGCATGTTGAGGCCTTGGGACAAAGCCTTGTCGCACCGTGTGGCTTCAGAAAACTCTGAAGCAAATCCCTGCTGCTCTCAACTCCAATCCCAAAATGTTTCAATTGTATCAGGTGGAGTGAGACCCTGGCATATAAATAGTTCAACAAGAGATGGCAGGGAATTCCGATCTGATCCCCCTTCTTGGTTGCTGATCCCCAGCAAATGCTGGCATCCCCTTAGTGACCATCGAAAAGGACGGCATTGGCCACTTGACACATGACCAAACTAGTCAAGCTGTTGGCATGCCCTCCTTTGTTGAGACTAGCCATGGCTAATGACCCATAGCCTTATGTCATCGGCAACGTGGTCATCTCATTGTCAGCGTTTTGTGCCTGTTGAAGAAGTCGGTGGTTTTGTCCAATCAAGATCTAGATTGCGTTCCTCTATATATATTATATGCTGAAATACTCTTAACCGTCAACCATCCAACATGACAAATCATGATCCAAGCATCTAAGTTCTAGTAGTCAATAGTCATCAACAATACTATGACTATGCTGTTATACGGTGGTTTCTCAGAATAGGGAACCCCCAGCTATCATTCTTTAGATCAATCTACACCAATAAACTCACCGTAGCTTCGAAAATTCCAATCTTAGCAATCCCCATATGCTGGCGACTTATCAACTATATCAATAGTACCATAAAAATATACTATATCGACCGATATAATATGATATACAGTAATGATATCACGATATCAACTACCACCATCAAGCGCCATATCAACACCTCATCGCGACCAGACTATGCACCACCCCGTTGCGCAGCCAGGCGGCTTGATCCCACATTACAAACTACCACCATCAACCGCCATACCTCATCGCGACCAGGCTATGCACCACCCCGTTGCCAGGCGGCTTGATCCCACTGGTGTCTAGCTGCGCGCCACCTTAGGACCAGAGTCCAGGGCTCATGCGCAGGTTGCTGGTACCAAAAAAAAAACCGCCCAACCTCCCCAGCAAAGCAACGGACTATATCTATGTCTGGTTGGTGGTTATCTATCAGTATCTAGATGGTGATTATACATAACTATATATTTATATCTGGTTGGTGGTTATACATTAACTAGTTATAAATCTATCAGGTTGGTGGTATACCTACCAAAAATCATGTACTGTACCTAGTATGATACTGATACAGTACCCATACCAAAAAGGATCAGTCAAACCATCATTCACGCTTGTGGTTGATGCAGTGTTCAAACCTGCAACCATGTTATAGCATTGTCAGATCAACAACTATTATCAAATGTACCAAGTACCAACGAACCAGGCAGTATGTCAGAACACCATCCAATCAAGCAACCAACCTGCCTTTGGTTGCTATCTCAGTCATGGTCGGTTATATTGGCGTTTTTTTCAACTGATCTACTGTGGTTGATACATCTAGGTAACATCCATCTTTTGTTGGTTCTGTACTCCAAGTAACCATCATCTGGTTGGTGGTTCCAGCCTTTTTTCGCCTTTCGAATGCGCCGGCTGTGAAAGCTTGCACACTTGGCAAGAAAATCAAATTCAAACTCAACCTGCGTAGTCCAAACTAAGTCCCCCAACTAATCATTTGTAAATACTTGGGAACAGGAACAAAAATGTTTGAAATCACCAACCAGTCACCAAGCAACCACCAACCCATCACCCCACTGTGCCCCCACCGTCCTGCCAAGCTGCTAATTCGATGTCCTCCGGCCGGAACCGCGTGCGGCGCAAATGTGTCTCCTGGAGACGTCGGGCCATCTGCACCTGGCGTCGCTGCGGCGATGGACGAATAGAATGGAGAGGGGCTAGACATGGCTATAACCATTAGTGATAGTAGGGGTTTATAATAATGGTTATAACCCATGGTAAAGAATGGGGAATGGTAGGGGGATTACAATGGTTGATAGTAGGGATTATAATGGTTAATAGATGTTAATAGTACGCTATACATAGCTTAATGATGGTTAATAAAACATGAGCAATGATAGGGGGATTATAATGGTTGATAGTAGGGATTATAATGGTCAAAAGTAGGCTATACATCGCTTATAGTAATGGTGGTTAAGAATGAGTAATGATAGGGGGATTATAATGGTTAATAGTAGCGATTATAGTGATGGTTATATGGGTTATACGCTAAATGGCTGGTTTATTACCATAAATTATGAACCAACAATAATAAACCGCATGGATGATTTGGGGGTACTTCGAAATTAAGAAACCAGCACATGGCTACTCTATGTATCGAGAGAGAGAGAGAGGAAAAGTAAACGTGAACCTGTCAGAAGTCCAGAATTGTCTCGGCAGACTATCATAGAGGTAAAAAGTCCTGTTTGACCTTGATGTACTTCGATAATGTCCCAAGCACGCTTCTTTGCTGTTACATGTTCATTGGTCAATTTCAAAACAGCTTGTTCTCTCCAAAAAACCGTAGTCATTGATATCATATCTTCCACGTTGAGAAATGCTTTCAGGTTGCAGGGCTGGTTTCAACCTCCAGTAGCCCGGCTAGTGAGTAGAAGTTCCAGGTTGTTTGCAAGGCCATTTCTCCACGAGATGGTCACTGGATGTCGCTGGGGTGCTTTGAAAATCGGTTCTTCATTTGTTTTCATAGTCACAATGATGATGCAAAATTGTGGTGATTTATCGGGTTGGTATCTTCAAGGACTCCGAAATCATATGCGTATCAAAGGTTTCAATCATCCAAGGTAGGAATGGGATATTGCAACCAACCAGGCATCCTTGTGGGAGTTGGACCAACCACGTCCCTGGCGCACCGTGTGTTGCATCTGTTTCTTGGTGCTGTCTCGGAAGAAGTAGAAAACCAAGAGACATTGGGCAAGCAAGAACAAGACACCTGAGCTCATTGTGCAACTCTCCACCATTGTGGTCTTGTCAGTGGTGATGCACAAGGGGACTTAATTTGTAAGCTATATTTGAGTATATGTTGAAACTAAAATGTATAACTATATCCGAAACAACACGTGAACATACATATATATATATATACACACATACAAATCATGTGTATCAGGGCTAGCCCAATTAGAACACACCTGGGATGCTCCATAGAGCGTTCAAATGGCCACTTGGCTCAAGCAGTGGGTTGCTGGGCATACCAAGTGACCCTTGCCGGACATACCTCGTGCTGACTAAACAAGGCATAGGTTCACAAGCACTATGTAGTTGAGTACTGTAGAGTATGGACTTGCAGTTCTACATGTAACATGTGTAAAACATGACATTTGACACTTTGTTTGTAGAAAATTGTTGCAGCCATTGAAAGCTGTTGAATCAATCCTTGATCAACCAACATTGACCACCAGTGTGATTCTCCACGGTCGACGTCGCTGAGCCTCTCAAATGACCACCATTAAGGGTCTGCTGATCTCCGAGACATGAATAGAGATTAAAATGGGGGGGTCTTAAAATAGGGGACCCCTAGAAATGGATGGTTTATGTTTAAACAAATATCGATATGGGGTGATTTGGGGGTACCCCTATTGTGAGAAACCAGCAAATGGATCAGCAACAAAACCAACTTAATGGTCACCTCATCACCACTGTTTTAATTCACCACTATCATTAACCATCCTTACATTCTAGTTGATTATTTACGTCCCTAGTATTGCTATCAAACATCATACTATCATCAACTACCCTCTGTCAAATTCTCTGAAAGTTCAACATCACCATTTTCCACAGGTAAACCACCATTTTCCATAGCTAAACCACCATTTCCCAATGGGTAAACCAACCAGCTTTGAGTGCCGGATTTTCCGCATCCAGGTCAGTCTACCTGGGTAAAATCATAAGTGCAACCAAGTCGCGCCCCACTTGCAACATCCAACCCTGGAGCTCCAGCATGATGACCCGGCCAGACTGGACCGACACCTGGGGCTATGACTGTGGGTGTTACTGGGCACCTGGCCCTGGCATTGGATCCATCAGCGGTGGACAGTGGTCCCCCAAACATCCCAATCAATGCTCAGCTGAACGGGCCACCGAGAAAATTCAGCTGAACTTGATCACCAAAATGGTTTGCAACAAGACCAACTACGATGTTGGTAGTAGTTAATATGGTTAATGTGGTACATCACCAGCTATAGTTAATATAGTTAATATGGTTAGCAGCGGTCAGCAAGGATTAAGTATAGCTGGGTGTTGTCGACTGCACAGTGCTTTGAAAATGGACTAAGGTAAAGCGTGGAAAATGTCAAATGGATCATGTTGATTCTACTGCAAGAACAGTTAGGAGCAGGGAGCAAAACAATGCAAAACATACAGTACTTGGTAAAGCAGAATAAATTCGTTGCTGGGTAAACGCATCCTGGTGCCAATGTCTATTTCCAGCGTTGGTCCTGGGCGCCATGAAATTGATGAGGAGCCAACAGGGCCGCCATGACATCAAGCTCTTGAATTAATCAAATGTCTTTGGAACCAAAGATTCCCAGCTCATTAATTGTCAAAGTATGACCCGTTTCGTCATTACCATAGGTATTCATGAACAATAGTCATGATTAATAGCAACAAAGCAATTAATGGCCATAGGGCATTGTTAATAAAATAATGGCAAGCTATATGGGATACCCTCTGGTGATCAAACATAGCAATGGAAAATCCACCAGTGAAATCGCTGATTTCCCCGGGTTTCCCTAGAAAAACGGTGATTTTCGATTGCAAACTGAGAGATCACCGGAGTGTAGCCATTCATTACTATTCCCCAAGCGTTCACCAAGGGTGCCCTGAGTGGGCTGATCCAGCGATCAGCTGCGCGGCAAGAGGCCCAGTGAAGGAAACAATTCGTCGCTGCAAAGAGCACCGTTCGAATGCCTCGCGGCGTGGTCGAAGCCAGCCGCGTTCCACAACCCGAGCATTGGATGAATGGGATGATTTGTCATATTTGATAGTTTGAGTATGTGATATTATATATGATCAACCATTTTTTTAATGACAAAGCTATTGTCCTGTAGACATAGAAGCATACTGTATCCATATATCACATACTCAAGTAATGTCAAATACTAGTATTGTTGTCGGCCCCTCTCATGAGGCTATAAGAATCTGATCTTCCAACAACTACTGGAGAAGATCTAAAGTTGGTTTCCAGTGGCGGAATCACTTCAAACATCCAGTCATTTGAATTCATCGATGGTAAGACACCAGTGCCATCAGGTTCCCCAGAGCGAAATTCACTGTAGTAACACGGAATAGCCAGGCACCATTTTCTCGAGGGGGGGTCGCTTATGTTCAGGTTTTGAATGATGCCTCTGGTTCAAAGTTTGGCTCACTCATGTGCTATGCGTCATTCATCCTTCATCATGATCAGCCAAACAAACCAGTATCAACCAGCGTTCATCATCATTACCTGATATCAAACAATCATGATCAACTATTGCCACCATTTAACTTTTATTGAACATGAATCAGCTTACACAGCCATCAATTAGTCATTGTTTATACAGTATTGCCACAGAATCAACACACTGTTGATAGACACGTTCGCACATTTCTGTACTGGTTGAGGGCTTGCTTTGCAACTGGAAGAAGGGTTTGAAATCGTTTGGATTCTCTCAGGTTGCTGGATACATTTGGATACTGTTCATCAGCAGTTCATCCAGTGCCAAGTGGTAAAACGGACGGCTTATCCATCACCACTCACATCTTGATACCTACCTTGAAATGTGCCAATGATCATGGGGAATCAGCTCCTTAGACCCTAGGAGCCAGGTCATACAGCAAGATTCATGGCTTCTGGGTACCCCAAATTTTGATACCAGGCGTTGCGGTCATCCCCGTGGCTGCGCTTTTCCCCAAGGAAATTGAACATCCACCGAATCCACCAGTCATAGAGTATACGATGGATGGTGATCTTGTACCACCATGTTAGTTTACAAAGGAGAACTGGAATCATATCGAATCATGCTAGGACAACTGGGATAGAAATAGCCATGTTAGTTTACCAACGGATATGGCAGTTGGTCAGTTCACCCTGTACCCCTGGTTCCCCTATTAAAACCAGGCTGTTTTCCCACTTCTATTGTTGGTTCTTAGCCCCCATTATTGGTTGGTTAATATGAACCCATGGGCATATAGTTGGTATATCCACTACTATTGTTGGTTACGAGTGTTCTCCCCTGTGATTAATCATTAACCAGCTAGTGTATCATTGGTTGGTTGGTGAATATTGACCCCTATTGTTGGTTTATATATCCCCTATAATTGATAGCGATTAACCAGCTCTTGTTGTTGCTTAATATTGACCCAGCTCGCCATATCAAGCTTCACCCAGCTCGCCATACCATGTCCCAAGTTTTGTCGACAGCGCCGGTCAGCCGGTCATGAAGCGCCAAGAGACATTTGCTGAGCGCACGCAGCTTCACTAACTGCCTCATGGTGGCCATCAACACGGCCTTAGCTCCGCCAGGGATCCCAAAGTTGACACGAAGCATCATTCAACCAGTACCATGAACCGAATTATCATTGACTCCTCAAAGGGGAGGAGAAACCAGGAGTGTTGGCGGATTTGCTGAATCTATCTAAATGGTCTATCAGCAAAATGTTCAAGGACTTGATTAGGTTTAATTGGGAAGGAGCGGCCGGAACATCCCACCAAATTCCCAGAAAAGCCGGTCCTGTCAATCAGCCAATCATGTGTGGTTGGGATTGAACATCACATCGGTAAGGCACATGTACACTGAAGAACTGGATTTCCTGCCAAGTGATCATTGGAACTTGCTGAATGGAAATACACAACGGCACCATCGAAGTCTTACCATGTCTGATCCATGTTGAGTTCATGGCTTGTCAAGGATATCTCGCTGTGCCATGGATCTGGCGACACCAACAGTTGCTCTGGAACTTGCCGTGCCACCCGCCGGCCTTCTCGGCAAACAGCTGTGAACACCCAGCGGTTCTGCTGTTCAGCCGTGAAACATTGTAATTAAGCCTGATCTGGATCAATACCAATGAGGGTACTGTAGGTCGTCAGTTTTAGTTGGCGACATATATGAGCTCCAAAACATTATGGGGATTTCACGCGTACGACCGCATCCACCTTCCTTTCTCAATATGTGAGCGCCAGTCCCATGAATTTGGATTTGCTTGGTAAGCAATCATGAACAATCTGTGTCCATGTTTCACGTCCACATTTGCAATGCAAAAGTTGCCAGATTGACTGCCACGTTATAATCAAAAACTATGGATCCAATCATTTTTGAAACCCTTGAAATCCTTGAAACACCTCGATGCAGTCCAGGGGCAAAGACCAAAGGATAACCCACGAACATGATATGGACACCTGGGCGGCAGCGCGTTGGCCTAAAAAGATCGCTGCTATGGAGAGAGAGAGAGAGAGAGAGACTGGCAAACAAACAAAGAAAAAGAACAAATACTAAGTAAAAAGACAGATGGATGAATGGATAAATGGATAGATGGTAAGTTATGTAGATAGAGGGAAGGTTAGATAACGTGATAGGTAGATAGACAAAGCGAGAGAGAGAGAGAGTGCATTTGCGTATTCACATGGCAGTGGGTCAAAACCCTGTATCCTTCGTTCCCCTATCAGTAACCATTGTTTTCCTTGTTATTGGTTGGTCATTATCCCCCATTATTGGTTGGTTAATATTGACCCATAGCCACATTCGTGCACAATCAATCAAGGGTACAAAGAAAGTAGGAGGATGCCCATGCGGTCGACGGGAATATCCAGACTTCAACGCGCGTCCTTCAGACTTCACATGCCATCCATGAAGTTGCTGAGGTTCAGGACTCAGATCTCATATGGGCTAGCATGTGGGTCATCCCTCTAAGAATGAAAGGGGTGGTGCAGGAATTCAAATGATGTAATGGGATAATTACCAGTAAGGATGACAAACAAATGAAACAGCCAAGTTGCATGATTGTGAAGCAATTCTGGCAGTTTTCTGGAATGTGATTGCTATTGACCCTTGAAACAATCAGGATTTGACCGACCATCTACCACCAGCAACAACAAACAAATGCATACATATCCTAGTTAGACCTGGTTCCCCTGGTTGCATCACCGTACTGATGCCAGCTTGTCGCATCAAACACTGGAGTTGTTCAGTCAGATTTCTAGAACTGATCAAGCAAGTGAAGTTCTGAGGTGTTGCGGAGTGCTTGCCATACGCAGTCAAAGTTGCTGTCCTGCATGATGGATAGATAGATAGATAGATAGATAGATAGATAGATAGATAGATAGATAGATAGATAGAGAGAGAGAAATAGATTGAGATAGGGAGATAGATAGATTGAGATAGATAGTGAGATAGATAGATAGATAGATAGATAGATAGATAGATAGATAGATTGAGATAGATAGATAGATAGATTTAGATAGATAGATAGATAGATAGATAGACAGATAGATTTAGATAGATAGATAGATAGATAGATAGATAGATAGATAGATAGATAAATAGATAAATAGATAGATAGAGAGATAGATTGAGATAGATTGAGATAGGGAGATAGATAGATTGAGATAGATTGAGATAGATAGATAGATAGATAGATAGATAGATAGATAGATAGATAGATAGATAGATAGATTTAAATAGATAGATAGATAGATAGATAGATAGATAGATAGATTTAGATAGATAGATAGATAGATAGATAGACAGATTTAGACATATAGATAGATAGATAGATTTAGATAGATAGATAGATAGATAGATAGATAGATAGATAGACTTAGATCGATAGATAGATAGATTTAGATAGATAGATAGATAGATAGATAGATAGATAGATAGATAGATTTAGATAGATAGATAGATAGATAGATAGATTGATAGTTAGTTAGTTAGTTAGTCAGTTAGATAGATAGATAGATAGATAGATTGATTGATTGAGATAGATAGATAGATAGATAGATAGACAGACAAACAAATAGATAGATCGATGGATATATAGAAAGAGAGAGAGAGATACAAAGAGAGAGGGAGATCATGAGATCAACCATGATCAACTGACTGTATCTCGCTAGAAACAACACTTCCGGGTGGAATCACATAATCAATTTGGTTGCATGTTGAATGAATCAGTGCTTCAAAGTATGTTGGATTGGCTGATGATAGTACCTACCCTATGATCGATTGGATCACCAACTTTGCCATCATTCGTTCCCAAACAAGCCATTCTGAAGTGGTCCAATTTCAATTCACTTATGTATTATCGCACCACTGAGATCTTAAACTTACCACAAACATCCATAAACTAACTAACTTAGTCACCACATGCGGGGCGCAACAGCGCAACTTTGAAACCACAGCGTCATTGATCCACAGGGGTCATGGTGATCCCCATGGGGTTTGATCCCCCAGCCGTGTGGCCCAGATTGGCACGACATCTGCGCTCTGCATTACTGGTAGGTTGTTCAATCCCTCTGAGGATATCTTGTCAATCAACCAACCATTCCGAAGATTTGTGGAAAAAACACCAATGCACAAATCAGATTGACTTGTCGCACTTGCCCCTTCGGAGTCTTCATCAACCGCCAAGTCCCAGTCCAAGAGACATCGCAAAGATCTGGTCAACCAGGTCAATGTCCGAAAGGCATCGCCATCCTAGTGCGAGTCTGAAAAACTGACCAACGTTTCTTGTCACCCTCCTATGTATATACATATGTCGCGCGTATATGTACATATATATAATTCCTATTTTCGTACATATATATGTTTAGATATATAAATGTATAAATGTAAATAAATATATATATATGTATAAATGCAAAAATAAAAATATGTAAATATGTAAATATATATATATGACATGTATGTACCGTAAACAATACATATTTAAAGATGTATGCATTGTAAAAATAATATACATCAGATTTGATGGATTTTGATGACACCCATTACATTTTTTGCACCCCAAACATGTCCAATTACTGTATTTGCTATTTGGTCCCCTATATTAGGTTGCTTCCTCCACAGCTGAGTGCTTTGGGACAGGTTGGTAATACCCAAAGAGCTAAAGCTTGGTAAAGTGAAGCAAGTAGGAGTGAAGAACACCAGAACATGCACAGGCCAATGTTTTAAACCCAAAAATTCCTGCAAGTGAGCCAGTGAATTCTACTATTGTCTCCGTACAAAGTTCACTAAGGATGAGACAGAATTCAATGTGATGGGTGGCTCTAGCCCATCCCCCCAAAAAATAATTCCCAAGTCATCTAAGGTTGTCACCACCAGCGACAACTGGGATGCCTGGAGGTACCTAGGGACATCCGGGGTTAGCTGGGGATCGCAACTCACTTCACTCATGGCCACCGGCCCGGTCCTTCACAATGTAGTCCAACTGGTGCATGGCCGGCCAGACCGAGGAGACCAAAATCAAATGGTATGGCATACGAGCCTGGCTCAGCACGGGAAAACTTGCTGTGTCCAAAGGACGAAGGTTTGGACAGGACGTGCAGCCTGGGATTTCCAATACCTGTACTATCTCAAAATAGGGAAGTGCCAGAAATGGTGGGTTTGTTACTATAAATGGTTGTAAAAGGGATACCCTTATTTTGAGAAACCACTATTTCTGTCCATTTCTGTCCTATTCACTGATTGAGTTCTGTCCTAATCAACTGCAAGGCCAACCAATTCCTAAGCAGCTTCTAACTAACAGCATCAGTTGGGTCCCTCAGCTCCCAGTTCCAAATGACAAAAGAACCACATTGAAGCATTCAGCTGGTTGGAACTAGGACAGCGAACAGTTGCAAAACCAAGGTGTTTGGATCCAATCAGTTGGCATGGAAAGATGGATGGATGAGGCTTGTCTTGCACCACATTCAGTTGACGATGCACTGGACTTAAGGAAACAAACATAGCCATGCATTTTTATGCATAATCACTTGTGCATACAAATCATATCACACGGATTCATGCGGTATGTAAGAAATACAAGGTCGACAAGTACATACACCTGAACACAGTTGCCCTCATCGCTTCCACCCTCAGATCCATATTCATCGTCGGTGTCAGGTTTCCATCTATGAATTTCATGGCTACTATGACACCGCATCTTTTTTGGTTTGCTTGCCCCAAGCGGAACTCTGTACTTTTAAAGTACCACTCAATTTACCCAGAGATATTTTCCAGTCATTGCTGGACCATCTATGCCCTCATGCGTCTATCATTCTATTCATTTGTCCAACAGCCCAACGGCCTCTCTTGTTCAAAATATCCAGGCATCTAACATGATCTGATCAAATTTGAAGCTAGAAATCTAATCACAGTTTGAACCTAGAAATCTCAATATGACATGACCAATCTCATCACATTGGAAGCTCCGGTGCAGGACACTACGACACGAACTGTGGTCGGCCACGGGTGCTGCCGAGACTCCCCCCGGAAGACCTCTCGAATTTGTTTTCTGAACTGACCACGAATCAGTTCCTTGAAGCGGCGCAGGACACAACCAATGACAACAGTGTGGAGCCATGAGCCAGAAACTTGGGGAGTGATTTCGAAAGAAAACGCCCAATGTGATGTAGAATGCGCAGCCACTTGGGATAGCTACTGCCAGTGCATGTTTGGCATCATGGCTTGGAAATCAATAATTTCAATGGAAGTAGATGATTATATAGACGATTTGATATAGATGATTTATGTATATATATGCATATAAAAAAAAAATATATATATATATTATATACATATCTATTAATGTAGATGATCATCCGAGTTCGGTCTGAACAGTTCGGCAATTAGAAGCCACCGTCAAAACTACCACGGCCACCTGGCTTTTTTCGCCCTGTCGGCAGTCCAAGCCACGGATCTCACCCAGGATCCGTGGCATGATCCTCGAAGCAGTTGATGCTGATTAAGGTGACCCCTAAGGCAACAAATCCTGCGGGAACTCAGCGATTTTCGGGTTACACAACCATGGGATTCAAGAAACCCGAGGATGAGCATCATATAATGTTGGTTTCTGATTTGTGTAACCCCCCCTAAAGTAGTGAAAAGAGATGAAACCAACAGGTAGATACTTATCAGAAACCAACGTTACTGCTGATTGTATCACGTTCTCTTCAACCATTGTTGATGTTGGTTCTCGTTGTCGTATGTTGTTGTTGCCCTTAGTGCGTGTATAGGAATCCGTTTTTCCCATCAATCCGGGTCAGACTACCAGAATTCTACCACACTCCCGAGACCGCGGCCGGTTGTTGACCATCAAGAAACATCGAACTTGGCCAAACCTTCCTCCACATTACCACTGCCATACCTCAACCAGCGGCCGAGCGAAGGTTCCTCCTTCGTTGCCACACTAATGATTTTTCATGCAACAACTCATGTGGAGGATATGCATGAACTATGTGCATCCTGTTCTTTGTGAATGAGCCGGCTCTTTTGAAACCGTAAACGAGGCTGTGACAGGCTTTCCACCACTGCTTCAAGATTGGCCATTCATAAGAGGGTGAGTAGTGGTAGTAGTGCCCTATACCCAACCATAGACGGCAACAACTTGAGGTATGGTATTCTGAATAGTGTATAAATATGGCTATGGGTCAATATTGACCAACCAACAATGGGGGATAATGACCAACAACTATGGGGAAAACAATGGTTATATAAGTGGGGGAAACCGGGGGTATAGGGGTTTGACCCATAGCTACTGTATATAAAACCATGATTGTGAATGATTGTGGTATATCCAACCAACTGGATCCAACTGGTATCGCCAGTGCCGCCATTCTCAATCCTTGATAGTGACGAATGATAGAGATGTTCAACACTTGATATAGGTGTTGCGGCTCACCAAATACAAATACCAGTTCCAACTGGGAACGTACGGCTATGAAATGGAATTCCGTAGTAATCAATCAACTACCCATATGTGATGGGAGATCAACAGCTATTGACAGCCAGCTGGATCTTCGAGGGTCAACATTAACGAGGATCAAATTATATATTAGCTGCGTAGCTACCAGGATGTTCACTCGATGGAGTACTTGACAACCATGAACCCACGAAGGACGGCACCCATCAGTGTAACCCGACGGGTCTCCTGAGTTTATCAGTTCTGGCGTTTCAAACAGAAAAATGGTGAACCACCGAATTTGTCCATCAACGATGTAAGAATACCTGCGCAGAATGACGAACCCAGATGGTAACACCACCTTTGTGGTGCTGAGTCTACGGTTTTTAAACGGCCACATGTGGAGGATTCTTCAACAGGGATTGACCAGGTGATTCATTCTCCCTTACCGTCCCCTCTTCAGTAAAACCGTTATGGTTATATAATATTGGTGGCCATTCATGGTTGACAAGGGTTGATCTACCATGGAATATAACCATGATAGATCCATTCTACAACCATTATATAACCATTATGTATCCATTGTATTATGTTGATCATGCAACAAAAGCCTACCTGCCCATATTAACCAAGTTGCCAGTGTGCAATGGAACCTTCCACAAGCTTGCGGTCGCAGGACAGTCTCCTTGGCCATCGAGGTTTCCTATTGAAGAAGCACACATGTGGTGCTGGTGAGTCCTTGCAGTGGAGTTTGCTATTGAGTTATGCTTGGCTATTATCCCTTTCAATAATGATGTGGCTGTGGGTCAATATCAAACAGCCAACTAATGGGGGATATTCACCAACAACCTATAGGGAAAACAATGGTTAATGATGGGAACCAGGGGTACGGGGTTTTGACCCACTGCCATGTGAACAAACGATACACAATACAAGTTGACAATCATCGTTCTTTGCTGGGAATGTCATAGTTGATCAAAAGCAAAATACAATCCTCAAACATGAAATGCCATGCACACTTGTCTGCCACGAGAGAAACGATTTGTCCTAATAGGAGGACAATTGAATGACACATCAAGCCAGGAATTGCATCAATTTTCACATCGTTATTCCAATAGTCCATGTCTGATGGATATTGACGGATAATTTTCTCGAATACAGCCACCTTGAGAATGTCTACATTGAGTCTGTGTCAGCCGGCTATAGTTTCCTGGACATTCCCAACCCATCATCCTTTGTAAGCATACTTGTCTGTTGCTGTCACTGTTGCCAATCACTTGTGCTGAAAAAAAGCAGGGATCAATGACGGAAGACTTATCCATGATTGAAAACCCCAATGGGAAACAGCTGTTGGGATGCCCGCAGTGGAAGAGTTGCATGGCTAAAAAATTGATCCAATTCCATTGGTAGGGCAATAAAAACGTCGCATTCCACCAAGCTCATATTGGGTCATCCCACTGGCTTCTGCGTACCCTCGTCAACAATACCTTTGTTGCCATATTTTCTCCAAACCGGTGAGAGGTGGTATTGAGGCATGCTCATATTTCAGAGCATGTTAATCGTGCTGGCCAACTCTTAACCTCTCGATTCTGAGACCAAATATGCAAAATATGAAGTGAAGACAAACTGGACTCAAACTACCCAGTGAGGTCCCAAAAAATCCCAGCCAACAATCGACAACCCCAAGCTTACCCACCAGTGACCCACCATCCGCCGCCACCAGGAGTCTGCTGTGTGTTGGGATGGCGGTGGCCATTGCTGCAACAGAAGCATTCCGCGCGACGAGCTTCGAAATCCTTGAGACTCGTGTTCAGGTCCTCCACCTGGGGAAGCTACCCGCTTGAAGCACCAGTTTGACCATGAAAAATGGAGGTTTAAACATGTAGTTAACCGTCTTAATTGTGGCTTGTATACATTAATTATACATGTTTATACTAATACTATTGGGGTGCCAACGGTGAAAACTAGTGTTATCGCTTTGAACAGTGGCGTGAAATGTTTACACTAGTGATAAGACATCACTATTTTTCTTACAACATCTTTAAACAGTATAGTCTTTTAAGTCTACTACAGCGTACTATAGTCTTCAAATCTATGAATAGTAATTAGATAAGACTACTTTTGGTGTTACTATCAAGACTGTAAACACTACGGCCAACCACAATAAGATCATGACTCACCCACTCACTACAACCACTACTAAACTCTCTATAAAACTAGAGTGCACAGCCACATGATTACTGTGACCATTATTAGCCTAACGGACAGTCACCATCATTAACCATAAACCGTCATCAACTCTGGCGTTTGAGCTACCACCATCGATCACCACCACCATTAACTACTGATAACCACCATTAATGAATATCAACCACCATTAATGAATCATCCACCACCATGACCAACCATTCACCGCTATTCATTCGCCATCTGTCATTGGTTCATCGACTGGACCCATCACTCTTCTCCAACCTCCTCCAGAAAGTCGTGGAAGCGGCTCGCAAAGGCCAAACTCACCTCGAAGCACTGGCCATTGTGCCATTCAAGGCGCGGCACAAGTTTGCGGCTCGAATGGGTACCTGGTTAATATGGGTGGTTCTCAAAATAGGGGACCCCCAAAAATGGCTGGGTTATCACTATAAATGACTACAAATGGATGATTTGGGGGTACCATGGGGTACCCCTATTGTGAGAAACCACCATGTGATTAAATGGTAGAGGCTAAAGGTGATGAATGATGGATAGCAATATTCAGTTCCTAAGCCAAAGAGTCTATTGGCACGCCAAATGGTAGTTTCTCAAAATTGGGTACTCCCAAATCATCCATTGTTAATCATTGTGAGTAATCATGGGGTGCCTATTTCGAGAAACTACTGAATGTACTCTGCTTGATCGAAATTCACAATCCCACATACCAGTGTCATTCCTTGCGCAGAGATTGGTTCAAAATAAATTTGACTCACATCCTAGAAATGACCAAACGAGTCTACAGCTGCTGGATTGTTTGACATCATTGGCACTAGTCCACAACCATATATAGTTATGTAAATATATACATATATAATCAGTATATATTCCCTGTTCTTGATGGATATTATCCCAGCTGTATCAGCCATTAACCAGCAAGTTAACCACTAGTTCTTTGGCCATTAATTTGCTTGTTATCCCTTACTATTGCCAGTTACCGACAACTATTCACCTTTCTTAACCAAATATTTAGTCAACCATTACTAACCAGCTTATTCAGCATTACAGCTATTTATCAGCATAAACTAAGCATCAACCGTTTATTAGCATAAAGTGATGGTGGTTTGAGCACCACCAAGCATCACCATCATCACCATCATCACGATCATCACCATCATCACGATCATCACGATCATCACCATCATCATCATCATCACCATCATCACATCCTATAGTTGCTTATTATCCCCCTCAATGAACCATTGAGTAACCACTGGTCGACCATCACCGCCGAGGTGCCACGAAGAAGGCCAGGACGCGCACGAGTTTGTTGACGTGAACCCTCAGCAGCTCCATCAACCAGGTGCAAAGCCTAGTTCAGCGGTGGCACCGCTCTCTGGTGAGGCAAGGTTCTGAAGGGATGGATGGATGGATGGATGGATGGATGGATGGATGGATGGATGGATGGATGGATGGATGGATGGATGGATGGATATGTATGTGTTTGTTATGTGTATGTATATATATATAAATATATAAATATAAATATATATATATATAGGGGATGTGTATAACATGTATATCTGTATACAGGTATAGGATGTGTATATACATATATATATATGTACCAAAATATATTTCCATATACTTTAGGTATCTAAATGTATCTAAAACCATTAACAGAACATGTGCCTGTCGGTATATGTGATCTGCCTTTGTATCTTTAGACCATAATTTCAATCATACAAGTGAACACGCTCAAAAATGCTCCGGCATTTCACTGATGATGCAATTAATACATGTAAAAAATCCAAGAATGAACGGTGACTTCCATTGAATTCCATCCACTGAGAGTGGGGAATCAAACTTTTCCTCAAATGGCAATGTGTCAATTCGGTGGCTGCCAGAATCAGGGTAGAACTTGTCTGCCACCTGCATGGTGAGCCAAGCAAATTTCCAACTTTTCAGAGAAAGTATCTGTTCTGCGGGATTTGACTCTGAAAAGGTCAGATAGATACAGTAATTGAAGAAACATGAGCTTACTTATATAATTCACTTATCACCATATTTTTTTGATTTACAAGACCGTGAAGAATAGCACGTCACCCGTCACCCAACTAAAAGATTCGGACCTTCAAACAGTCATCCTCTGAAACATTTGAGAGAGGTTGCCGCTTGACCTTGCCGCAACCTCAAGCGCATGTCTGGTGGGAAACCATTTCTATAGTGCTTAGGGTGCAAAAACTATTCTGCAACCGTTTTTAATCAAAGCAATAAAGGCACACCTGATGTGCTGGATACGACTCAACAGTCTGTTGTCAAAGCTATTGCTGTGGGACAAAATATGGCAACAATTAGTAGTTGTGGTTCCTTTCACACTGCTGGTGGATTTCGCAAGCCAGTTGCACCACTGATCCTGTCCACAGTCGAACAATCCGTACAAGCATCACCCTGCCCACACGAACGGTGGCTTTCAAGCCAGCTCATGCCAAAAATCAAACAGCAAATGAAACAAGCCCAGAAAAAAGCACTGATCGAGCGACCTGACTTCTATTTGGAATATCTACTCACCTCTTTTTCTCGCTGTCAACTCACTACAGTTTTGATATCAATATAAAAATATATTTATATATATATAAAGATATATATGTATATATACATATATATGTACACATATTTAGAAAGATATATCTATAAATATTAAACCATGCATTATCTGATATCATATTGTCTATAATATGCTTGGAGTACCCAGCTATTCAGCTATCAAAATACCCAACAATCCACACAGCTGTCTGTCATCATTCCAACTGCTGGCAACTTGCAACGCCAACCAACCCGCAAAGCCCAAGTGCTACCATGCAACGCAATTTCCGCTGTCACTCGTCCAATGATCACTGGCAAGCAAATCACTCGGCCTTGGAGCATCATGGACACGTACGACAATGTGAAAATGTTCTTCTTGCAAAGAACAAACAATGACATGTATGTACATTTGGATATATGTAAATATATCTATCTATATTTGTATAAGAATTCCAGTAATATTATATATAATATAGAGGTACAATGTACATTTCATGATATTTCCACCATTGTTGAACTTCCTGTCTGGCATTGACTGAACGATTCACAAACCTGGGAGTCTCATATACCTGCAAAACAAATCTGCATCAACACAAATGTGCACAGCCACTGAATGATAATCGAATAGACTACACATAGCATTGCTGACTGCAGGGCAACAGGTATGAAGGAACAGTACCCAAGTCAGTTGGTACATTTTGACATATGTTGAGCTTCACGAACATCAAACAAAACAACACCAGTGATCCACTGCACCCTCATCGAACATCACCTCTAACATCATTGCTTGTGCTCTAAACTCTTCACCGCGTCTGTCATCACTTCCAGCTGACCTTCTGGTTGCCCATGAAGAAAGGCAGCCAGTTCGAAAGTACACCACCTCGTCGGATTTCAGAGGCCCAAGAATCCCCTCTTCACCAACGCGTAGGATCGATCCGTGGTTAGGAGTTAGAGATGACAACATGGGTCCTATACATGTTATAGTTTTAATCACCAATATTGGAAATCATGTACGGGGGATATAAATGCCACCAATGAATGTTGTGGTCAATACAAGGAAGAAGCAGCGACACGATTGGCTGCTGGCCGTCAAATCTTTGTGTTTTTTCACCTACCAAGTGTTCACCAGGACGTGAAATACACATCAACATCTAAAACGACATCAAGCTACTAAGTTTGTCAATTGGACAGTGCCTAGCAGTTAGCAAGCCTACCAGCAACATTCCTTGGTTAAGCAAGCAGTAGGGATGTCAACATTCCAAGCTGATCAGCCAGTCATAGGCACCACGTGTTTGGGAACGGCCAAGGGACAAGCGCGTGAAGTAACTCCGGTCCCATGCGACCAGTAAGGTCTTCGAGCGGTGCAAAATGGCACCGATGGATTTGATGCCTCGGGTCTTCCTGCGACGCGCCAGGCGCGCCAGTGAGGCATCCGTTGGAACAAAGCATCGAAGCATCGTGAAGCAGTTGGCATGTTTGCCTTGGAATAGATAGATAGATGGATTGACAAATGGATGGATAAATGGATAGATGGATAGATAGATAGATAAATTTGTGAATTGAACGTATGCAAACTTGAGTGTCCTGGTAGACAAACCCAACTTTGCAGATTAGTAAAATTCACCAACCATCAACTGCATGGACCCCTGCTTCGTGGCTGGGATAAGGGGCTTTCCGAGGACAGGGGCCCAATGGTTTCCAGTGCCAAGTGTGGATGCAGGTTGTGCCATAGCAAAGACATCTTAGGTATCCCAGCAACTACCATTGGGTGAATGGGCATTCCCGGTTGTTCCAAGTGGCTCCCCCATTGAAGGGCAAGGATACCCAGAACGGCTCCAGGCCTGGCTCCCAACCAACATCCCGAGCAAACAGGTAGGAAATAAAACACCAATGGATATGTGGTGGTTTCTCAAAATAGGGGGGCCCAAACATGGCTGGTTTATTACTATAAAAACGATAAATCAAGGATGATTTGGGGGTACCCCTATTTTGAGAAACATCCATATACCAATGGATTCGTTGAAAGCTACCTACCAGGACGTCATGCGCCTTGACCTATCAACTCCGATTTCAGGGCAGTCACCATCCACCATTGACCAGGGGGCTTACAGCAAAGCCTTCACTGGACAAAAAACGACGTGGTGAAATAGCTTCAAGCTTCATGTCGCAGCCACAGCCTGCCCAGCATGCTCCGGTTGGTCCTTTCAGCATCTTGCTGATCTATACACACCTTATCCTCGGGGAGCGGATCATCATGGCTCATCACGGTTGGTTTTACTGGTTGATCCGTTCATTCAGCAAAAGCCACTAACCATAGATGGTTCAACGAGAAGCAAAGGTCCAAACCATTCACACGAAATGGGAACCCATGTAGTTCACGGGAAACTATAGTTAAATCATGAAGCTATTTGGCCATGAGGCATTAATCGTGGATTATCACTTAATTTCAAATGAGTATAAATGAGTACAATCATCCAACGATGCAGCTGGCAGAAACCCTACTAGCATCCCTATAAACATCAACCATGAGGTGGCCGGAGCTCAAGCCGCTTGCGGTAAGCCTCAATCATTGGATCAACTTGTTTGCTTGGGTTTCTGACCTCATTCTTGACAATAAAATGGATGGGTACATAAATAGTCGATATGGTCGGTTTGAACTATTCGTGAACTTCATTACATATAGTCAGCCCAAGGTAAACAATAGGCGCGGATTGGGATTATTGTCTCAAAATGAGGTACCCTTGGATCATTATAAGTGACCACTAGCAGTTGAAATTAGGGTCACCTAAAGCTTGGTGTGGGCATTTCCAAATGAGATACCTCAAAACGACGGATTTCAGCAAATTTCCCTACATGAATCGACCTGGCGCCACTCTCATTTGATTTGGGTTCCCCTTTGTTTGTGCCAAGAAACTCACCAAACTACCAACTGCAGCACACCTGACTGCAACATCATTCAAGGCTCCAAAAAAATCCAGTTCTTCCACAAGCGTATCGCTGAGTGATGCCAGGAGAACCTCAGGTGACGCCGGGAGCGACGGCGCCACGACATTATGCAAAATATACCCTCTGATAAACCAACATGGCAATGGAAAATCCACCATTTTGGTAGGAAAACCATGGGAAATCATCCATTGGTGGTGGATTTTCCATTGCTATGTTAGTTTACCAAAAGGGAAATCAGAATAACATCACAATGCAGTGAAACAAAATTCGGTGATTCCACACATATCTGTGCCAAGTTTTGTTCAAAACCAAATTTGGAGACAACAAGCAATCGGCATTTCCCTCACTATATCATCCACCAATTTCAGTTCATCCTGAGGCGTAACGAGTTCAACGCCCTGCAAATTTGGCCAGAATGGAGGATGATATTCAAATACAGTATATATCAGTATATGCCGATATATCAACCAGCTAGTGCGACCTGCCACAACTGACAACAAGTCAACGTTCACTGCTCATTTGCTCTTTGTATTTGGTTTATTCGAAGGGATCAAATCAGGGCTGGTGCAACCCTCAACCATGCAACAAGATTAGCACACGTCATGCCAAATACTAGGAACATATAAACAAGAGCTATGCATAGCCCTTGCTAAGTGCCCCTACTCAACATCTGGGCACCTATGTAGTACTGGCCTTGAAATGATCAACAGCCACTTCTGTTGGCAACGTGCATCGCTAACCACCAACATTAGACATCTTCAAAAGGATATCAAGGTTCAACAGTCATACAGGAATTACACGTTGGTGGTGAAATGGAGTGATGAATATTGCGGAGAAGGGATACGCGTTCGTGTCTCCCTGTCTGTCTTGGCACCAGTTATCGAGTAAAGAAACTTATTCAAGTGTCTGCAGCAATAAATATGTCCATCACCCGTTTATCTTCAATACACTGAAACGTGAGGTAATCCGACAATTCTTTCATATTGCACCAATAGCAAACACGGCCGGCCCAATATATAACAAAACAACCCCCAAAAAATGAACAGTCCAAACCAACCAATATCCAACCAACCCAAGGGAACCGAAACCAAACCAACCCAAACAACACAACCACAAACCAATCCAAAGGAAAAAAAGAAACCAGCCCAATCTAACTCAACCCAACCCAACCCAACCAAACCTTACAACACCCTTCTCATCCGCCATGGCACAACACCGCCATGAAAACAAAGGTCATCGGCAGAAAGCCCCGCCAGCGCCAAGTCCTTGGTACATGGTTGTGATGGTGACGGCTTTGCGATGGTTAATGGTGGTCATTTATGCTGGTTTCACCACGCTTTTATATGGTGGTTAATGATGGCAATGGTTTGTTATTTACCTATAAAAGTGGTGATTTTTAGCTGTCAGGTTAGTTTGCCAGAGGGTAGTGGTGGTTGATGCTTTCAATGCTTCAACCGCATTATGCGCAACGAGCTGGTAACCTGGTAATGAATATGGAAATATTTGATATAGTTACCGCTGTGATGGTGATTGTGCATGGACATAACGACAACGGTTCAGAACGCGCAACAAGCTGGTTGGAAATGATTAATTAGTCATGGTTGGTACATGTTACTACCTGTCATGTTCATCGATGAGTGGACATGACAATTCGCCCTGAAACCTCATTGCAACCAATCATCGATGTTCGAATCCAAAACATCTATGGCTGCAAGCACCACCCAGATCACCCAGATTGCTCCGCGGCCTACTCTCCACATGGTAGTTTCTCAAAATAGGGGTACTCCAAATTCATCCATTGCTAGTCATTTATAGTGATAAGCCAACCATTTTGGGGGTACCCCCATTTTGAGAAACACCCACATCTTTGGAAGCTCCAAAGCTCCAAGGCTCCAAATACCGAAGGGCAGGGAGGTGTACTGCAGGCCACACCAAAGGATGGACACCACCACGACCTCTGCGGATAGTTCCATCATGGCTAGCGCAGGTGCCCTCTGGTAATCCAACAGGTCTCTACTTGGATGTGCACCTGGGGTTATAACCATGGTTATAACCCCTATAAGGTAGGTTATAACCCCTAGAAACCATGATAACCATGATTATAACCCCTATATGGTGAAATTCCATTGCTATGTTAGATTGCCGGAGTGTAATTCTCTCACTACAAGCCGCATGGTGCATGTCAGTTTGTTGCTTCTGTTGTTACAATCTATAATGAGTGATATCTTCAATGTACCGGGTATACCAGGTATACCCGAGGGCTCCTTGGCAATATCAACCGCTCAGAATTTCTTCAATAACTCCACTGTGAAATGTTAACTAGCCAGGTTCCTTTACAGTTAATGATGTTTAGATTGCCACATTACAAGAATGTGCATCGAGTACCAGGTTGATCAGCTTGATTATTGACATTACTGAAAGCAAAGCATTCCAAATGCCTTGCCGGAAATATGACACTTGCAGATCAACCAACATCCTCAGGCGGCTGTCTGGTGAGCAACAAATGCCAAGTGGCCGATAACGTTGCGGGCAGTGCATTGAAGTAGAAAAGCAACGTCCTGGGGTCGATTCATGGGCAGGTGGTTTAACACTTCAATGTGTATATCAATGTTAGTTTAGCAGGTATGTGCATACTGGCGTGTATGTATGTTTTTTTGCATATATGTATAGGTATCTACACGAACATGGCATGTGGCTAAAATTTTGCAAGAGTTCGCAGCGTGGTTTTGGCGAATCTGTGCACCAGAAATGAGGGCCCAACCACTGGCACTTTCCTACAGTAGATGTGTGTTGCTTTCCTTGGATGACCATGTCCATTCAGATTTGTGTCACTGGTTTGCGTTTGCGGAAACCAATAGCATTGGTGGTTTCTTAAACCGAAGTTACCCTCAAAATGGTTGGCTTTTTCCTATACATACTTAATATTGAGGGTCCCCTGTTTTGAGGGACAACCAACAACATCATGCATTAGACAAGTTAAACAGCACACCTGTGCAAGATGTGACATCGACTCCCGCTCTCAAAGCTAGATGATTACATGCACTAAGCATGCTATGTTTTTTTTTCTGGCTTGCTCGAAATATGTTACGTGCACATACCAGCAGTTCACCGGAAAGTAAGATCCACAACAGATCTGTTACCAAGGTCCCGGAAGCAAAATAGAAGCCGCACTTTCACCACCGAGTTTCAAATACTTCTGCCACCAGCACGCTTGCCAACCTCAGATTCAAGCAAGCTAACTAATCATGTTGCTGATCGCAATTTGACCCATCGATGATCAACACTACTAGACCTGCGGCATTGACAAACCAAGTGTTTTCTCAACACCTTTGTTCCGTCAATTTATAATTGTGGATCAGTAGATACGATATCATCATAATTACATCCATCCATATGTTCACACAAAACCAACCTCCAGGTCACCATCATCATTTGCATATATCCTGGACTAAAAAGTGCATAAATGTGCCTAATGTAATTTGGGTAATTATCCTCATTCACTAGAAAGGATTTCATCCATCCGGAGTCATAATAGTCAACAAGAAATCGTACACATCTGCAAACACGAATGGCCTTGATGCTTCGGAGAACGTCGCAGCCGGTGATGCACAACCCAAAGCTGTACCAATGGCTGCAGTTGGGCGGTGACACCCGACTGAGCAGTAGCACTGCAGACTTGCAAAAAGAAGATCAACATAACACACCTGGCTCGCCATCCAGCAACCAAGTCTCCTAAAGTACCCAAAATGGTTGTGATCATTTTGTTTTTAAATCTATAGATTTGTGATTTGCACTGACATGCGCTGACAGCAAGAAGACAGCCACAAACGACGACAACCACCACCGGCACCAGCACCACGACCACCACCAGCACGACCACATGACCACGACCACCCCCACCACCAACACCACCACCACCAACATCACTACAATCAATACAACCACTCAGCTTCTACAACAGCCACTGCAACAAACCCCAGCAACTGCTACAGGCTGAGCTGAGGAGCTGTGGGATAAGAAAATATCAAGTTCTCCAGTGAGGATCGGTTTACTCTTGTCGTAGTCATTTGCCCCATCATCTGCGAGGCGGGCAATGGGCTGCATCAAAACCCCGCCATATGCTGGGAGATCTTCCCATGCTGCGACCTGGTTGAAGGTCCCGCATTTTCATGGCTCCCATGATCATTTGTCTTCCATCTTAGTTGCTGGCTATTTCTCCCGATATTGCAGTCGTTGCGATTATTCTTTAGTTGAGTGAACAAAGAGCCTCTGTTCAATCCAACACATGATTGTAGTTGCAGCTTTCAGTAATCATGTTGGCACATTGGGGTTGATGGCTTCAAATCAAGTAGGACTAAACAGGAAGCTTCATTGACATGTCTGAAACTAATTTCACTGCCTTTGTTGTGTTTGTTTAAACTAAGCTTTTGTGTCTCTACCGAAAGTGTGTGTGTGTATATGTGCATGAATATCTAGCTCAAACAAAACAAATCAAACACTGAACACCGAAGGGATGCTTCTGAGCTAGACAATGAAACAAGAACGTGCAGTACCTCGCAGGTATGACAGATTTTTTCTACAAGCACATCAAGTTGTGAACAGCACATCCCGAGGTGCATATGACACCACTATGACACCACTATGGCACTATGCAAATCATTGGCAGTTTGAATGGCGAAACCCAGGATCTCCCTACACTTTAGCAGGTGATGGAGTCAATTACCAGGTTGATCTACCCATCCCAGAAATGGTTGATCAGAAAATCATGCAAAATAATGTTTGATTGACTATTCATATTCACCTGGGCTGCGGTTCACATAGTACTACTGAATTATCAATAACCATTAATAAACATAGCAAAGTACCAAAGTGCTATGTTCAATGCAGCCCAGTAGACCCCTATAGTTGCTGTTCAACACAAGGCTTCCCAGTGAACCCCAGGGACCCATTGAGGGTAGCAGAAACATGTCGGGCACACGCCGAAAACGCGCGGGTGCCCTGCCTGCGATGGAGCCAATGCCTCCCGTGGTGGATCTCAAAATGGATCCAAATCCTTGGGCGCGCGGCGGTCGCCGTGATTTACCGACGTGGTTTCTCATCATGGTAAATCATAAGAGGTGATAATATTGGTATTATGGTATATTGGTGTTTCACCATTGTTGTTGTTTCTTATGATGGTTGATAGTAGGGATAATCACCAACAACAATGGTGAAACAACTAATTACTACTACTAGTCATGCTGGTTTCTCAAGTCATAGGGGTGCCTCCTGATCATCCCATAATAATACTTTATACTAATCAACAAGCCATTTTCGGGTTTCCTTATTTTGAGAAGCCACCACATTGAAAAGCATGGTAGCCATCATTGAATGTAACCGGCATTGATGAATCACATTGATTAATATAAATCATAGCCATGATGGTAGTGATGGATGCAATGAATCATATTGATGCTATCATGATTTGTGATCATGATCTCACCATATCTGACCGTATTTTGGATATCTGAAAGTGGATCTGGGTCCATGAGTCCTGACAGGTTGACTGTGACTGGAGTAAAACATGGCGATCCTCTACAAATCATCATTGCAAGTCAACCACCATTACCCAAGGTTGTTGACCATCATTACTGTCCATCACTAACCACCACAGTTTCAAACTGTTATCATCGGCCCTTCACTCACCATTCTTTGTCGTTTGGCAAATCACCTGCAGTGCTGCCCTTAGATGGTGGCTCGCTTTGACTTCGACATTTTCACACGGTGGTGGATGGGCAAATCTCCTTGGCAATACTTTGTTGCCAGGCTGTGTTCAATCGTCAAAACTTTCCCAGTAAGAAAGGGGCGTACCGCAACGGAGAGGGGGATTCCCCATCGACTTTTCGGAATTGAACTTTGATGCCCTCAAACGAGATCACCAAACACTTTGGATTGTCTTACTTGGTTGGTCCGTGGGCTGGTGGGTGGGTTCGATGGTTGGTTGCTTGCTAAGCTCGCTTCATGACCCACATGAGCCAACAGCAAACATTAATTCAGCATTGATTCTACTTTTTGGTTCGTGAAAATCATAGATCATCAATCTGAACTAAAACAAGCTGGATCTATCATAGTTCAATCTATACCCCTCACAAAAACCACCACTAGAACTGAACTCAAGACCCAGTGTCTGTCCAAGAGCACCGCAGAGGTTGTACCACGCAGAAACGACAAGTCATAGAGATGCACAGTGCAGCGATGACTCTCTCGGTTTGACACAGTTGACCTGGCTTGGCTTTGGGTCAAAGACCTACCTCCCGGGTGAAAAAAATCGAGGTTAATATGTATACACATGTGTCTATCAATAAACACATATATATACACCATAAATGAATTATGTTTATACACATATTCTTATACACATATTTTGCGCACCATGCGTATCCATTCCGGGAAAACATGATTCCACAAGTAAATGATAAATTTTGATGAATGATGCTCACAAATAGTGGACAGGCAGAGTTCCGCATTCCATGTGTGTATTGTGCCGCTGTATCCAATTGCCCGTCGGTTGCAAAGAACCGAAACATCTGTATAACTAATCAGTTCAGACAAACCAAGCAACAACAGCATGTGGAATCTACACATCTATTGTGCATGACGTCTTGGCACATACAATAATGATACACACACACACACAATTTTGTGCCAAGCTATGTAGCAAAAGCCACAAGAAGAAATACCAACCAATCACGCATATCAGCATATCTGTTTAAAAAAAAGCACAATGGAAGCAACTTCCTAAAACTAATTCATCCTTTGAAAGGGGGTAGTATGGTGTTAAATGTCTTGTCCAAGTAAGATGATCACGTTGATTTCCTTGATCAATCAGGTTTCAACAAAGCAAACGCCTTCTTTTTTGAGCATCATGGCTCCCACCGAAAAGGACCCCCTTTGCCTCTCTGATCTTTCAGGGACCACTTCCTCGCGGACGCGGACATAAATCCCCTAAATTGGACACACGCGGACATGCAAAGTCCCCACAAAACAAATAACATTGTATTACCTATAGGTAAACAATGGAAACATTCAGTCTTGGCTGGTTTTCCTATACATCGGGGTGATTTTTTAGTTTTACAATGCTTAACATAGTTTTGCTCTCCAATGGCTTTTGGTGATTGTTAGCGATAGTGAGTCAGCTTGTTTTTGCCTATAGTTGGTCATGGCAACTGATCGTTGTTGCTTGTGGGTGCGTTTACATTTCAATGACCGAGTGAGAAGTTTCCAAGAACCTGTATACTAAAAACTTAGGATTGCTTCCAGCAGCTGATATGTCAAGATGCATCGAATCCAACCACTGGTGTCCATCCTGATGGTAATCGAATTGGGTGTTGATCGCAATAAAGCATGAACGACCAACGTTCTGCATGCCACCAAACAGTGGCAGGTAGTCCATACATTTCAATCGTGCTGAACTGAAACCACTGAAGTTTCCAACACGCATCATTGGAAGAAGATTGAGAGTTCAAAGCTTCCAACCTGTGACCTGCCGTCATCCATGTTTCCGCAAATGTTTGCTATTGGCTATTGCTTGTGTGTTGCCCTGTCATTTGACGGTTTTATGTTTTGACACATGCATCCACAGATTCTAGACCTGTGCAATTCAACACGACATGCGCTGAGCTGAGTTTCCAAAAGGTGACAGCTGAGCAGCTGAACCACCGAGCATTGTCAGTAGCTCCACACGGCCCCCCGAGACCAGACCCGCAGTCGGTCCCTGTCGTCAGGCTGCATTCAGCGCCATGCCGCCGGATGGCGGGAGCCCCCGGGTACGAGTCGCAAAAAACGCTGCAGGGCCATCCCCTGAACACCTCCCAGCTGACGGGTGATGGCTCATAGTGGTTCAGCTATGGCTGGTTATTGAGGTTAATAATAAACTATAGCCATGATTAACTATGGTTACTAATGATTAACAATGGCAATGGTTGACTAGCTCATAATTTACTATAGCCATGATTCCATGATTGACTATGGTTGTTGACGACTAATTAATGGTTATTGATTCTGGTCATTCATGGTTCACCACTGGTTAAAAATTGGTTTACAATGAAACAGTTGGGCTATTTGCTGATCAAGAATTGAATAGTAAATGACTGGTTAACCAATGGACAATAATGGTTTATGGGTCAATGAACCATGTCCAACCATCAGGTGATTATGGTTAACTAAACATTTAAACATCAATTATTATCCCAGTTGATGGTTCATCATTAAGGATGAGAACCAACCATCATGGACAAATCACCATGACATCAACCAACCGAGTGATGCTGGGAGTACTGCTCATTTTTGAGATCGCAAGCAACACAGAAAATGGGCATCAAAAAGGCAGGGTATCCATAAACTAGTGCAGCCCAATATCACCAACTAGATCTGCTACCTCAAGAGTAGAGAAAGCAGTGAAGACAGGGTACCACCGTAGCTACCAGCCTTTCTTGTCGCAATCCCAACACTTCGCGAAGACTCCTTCTCGACGTCCCCAGAAAACATTCAGTGCATAGCCAACTTGGAGAGATCCCAACCTGGTACACTTTGTGAGTTGATGATTGAAACCCATCCAGCTAGAGAGGTGTACCAAGCTGGGGTGAAAAATCACGGCAGATTTCAGGTTACCCGTTGGATGAGTTTAGCAATCCAACTGGTGGATTAAGGTGCATCCAACAACCAGCGACGCCGATGGCTCTGACATCTGTGGAAGCTCCTCGTGGCAGCTGCCACAGAGGGCAGCTTGGAATCGACATGGCATCGATGGGTCTGACCAAATCAAGTCACAAGGAACTGTGCTCCAGTACGCTACATTCACAATGTCGACTGACTAGAACCACCAGAGGCATTGCAGCTCTTTGGTGAGAAAGCTTCATTTATTTTTGGGTGAGTAGGATGCAAGCACTTCCTCTGATCTATTAATCATCTTTACCTGTAGAACACTGAGAAGAATCTGAAAACAAAATACATTGAGTAGTTCTAACAATTGCCATGAATATGCATTGTGAATCTCTTCCTCTAGCAACCTTTTGCAGGAATTTCAGCTAGCTCTACCGGGAAAAAAAACATGAAAAAACACAGTCTGCTAGGTTGGTCCCATCTAAATGTGTAGACTTAGACAATTGAGACCCGCAAAAAAATTGACAAAACCAAAAAGGCAACAGCTGTCTCTGTGCTTGCCACTGCTCCAAAAAACTTTGCGTCATCGCGAACTTGTCAAATGCAGCAACTGCTGAGACTGGTGGGCGGTTGACCAACCAACCCGAAAATGCTTGTGCAATTGAAACATCATCCCAGGTCGGATGCAACACACTTAAAACGTGAGACCCTAAGCCAGCAATCATCAAACATCGACGACACATTTCGACATTATAATTAATGACAGGCTATTGTCCACCATTTCCTCTTTTTATCATTGCTGGAGTTATTCAACTCTCCTGCAGCTAGTCCTATTGAACATCATCGTGATGCGGCTTGAGCCCCAAGCGTACAGGCTGGATGTTTCAAAAATGTCCGCGCTTTGAAACCACCAATGACACGGCGATCAAAGTGTCCTGTACCCCTTCACATCCCAACAATGAACACTTGCTTCGGTACCGCCAGGTTAAGTATAGAACAAGTATCAACAAAGTCAACTAACAAGTAACTAAGTTCTTAAGTAGAATTAAGATGAATTAAGTAGACTTAAGTAGATCAGTAGCCGGGCGTACCGTGTCGGAACATCCCAACAATGACCGTAGGTAGCACACCGTAGGGCACCACAGGGTACCACAGGGCCTGCACCAAAAGCTTCACCATGCCTCGCCTCCCAGCACCCCAGGTGCGGATCGAAGCGTTCCATAGACCGCAGAGGACGCTCCTCCCGTGACCGGGAGGGCGGTCCGCCCAGGAATCAGCAGCCTTTAACGCCACGAGTCCCCAAGTCCTCATGAGTACCACTGATCTCCGAAATTCTCCTATTGTGAATTTGAATTTTCACATAATCATCTCCAAGTGTTATTGTCCACCTGACTTTTCACATAATCTATTTGATATCTTGATTGAGCCCGATGCAATGGAGAAAGGCACTCTGTTAAAGGACCATCCCACAAAACATGTCTGTCCTCTTTCAAGAGAGCTCCATACAATCTTTTGTACCCCAACCATATTCCCATTCTGGTTGAGCGTAGTGCCATTACCATCGCTGGCTGAATCCCATCTGTTTGAGGTTGGCTCACTATGCGTTTCTCTTGACCTATTATCATCTTTAGATCTATTGTTTGGTTTATCATCGATTACTATGGTTTATCATATTGTAGACGATTTATTGATACGATAATGGTCCAATGGTATCATAATGCATTATAATCAACCTATGGATGATTCATGATAGATGATCTATCATCTATTGGGTCTGTTGTTGATCTATTTGTCTGTTCTTATCATCTTCTTCTAGTGCTCTTGGTGGGTCCTCGACAAAACCTGTCCTCCGGTCCATAACCACCAGCCACGTAGAGTTTGCCTCCCAACCTGGCTGCGGCGGCGGTGGAATCCCTGACGGTCAGTCATTCGGTTGGTTGGTTGGCTGGCTGGCCACCTGGTTTGGCTGGCTGGCCACCTAAGTCCTAGCCCGACACTTTCACAGGCCCTGGGATGCTCGGTCTGCTGCATTCTGCGACGACACGTGTGAGTTTCAGATTCTGAACAACCAACCAGCTGACGGCTAATAACAACAAATAACCATGAGGATGGATTCATGTCAACATAAATCAACATTCATTAATCAATCTGAATCAACATGGATCTCACATAATTAGTATTAGACACACCACCAGGTGGGTTGCAGCGCCTACCCCAATCGCCCCTGCCCCAGGTTCCCCGGCGCGGTCATGGTATGTGCAGCGCGTGGAGTCAAGAGGTCTGGGACCTTTTGCCACCTGGACAGCGACTGTGGTCCATGGTATGGTGGAGGAAGGGTGGTTATAGTCATGGGAAATCATGGTTAGTACGGTGGTTAGTATGTTGGTTAGTACGGTGGTTAGTATGGTGGTTAGTGTGGTGGTTAGTATGGTGGTTAGTAGTGGTTACTAATGGGTAGTAGTAGTAGTAGTCGTCGTCGTCGTCGTCGTCGTCGTCGTCGTCGTCGTCGTCGTAGTAGTAGTAGTAGTAGTGGTAGTAGTGGTAGTAGTGGTAGTAGTGGTAGTAGTACGGTAGTAGTAGTAGTAGTAGTAGTAGTAGTAGTAGTAGTAGTAGTAGTAGTAGTGGTAGTGGTAGTGGTAGTAGTAGTAGTAGTCGTAGTCGTAGTGGTAGTAGTAGTAGTAGTAGTAGTAGTAGTAGTAGAAGTAGTAGTAGTAGTAGTAGTGGTAGTGGTAGTAGTAGTAGTAGTCGTAGTCGTAGTGGTAGTAGTGGTAGTAGTAGTAGTAGTAGTAGTAGTAGTAGAAGTAGTAGTAGTAGTAGTAGTAGTTGTTGTTGTTGTTGTTGTTGTTAGTCATGGTTAGTAGTCGTTAGTCATGGTTAGTAGTAGTTTTATAGATTGTTGGTGTGGTGGTTAGTAATGGTTGGTAGTGCTTAATCACAAATAGTGATGTTTAGATATTCATGGCTAATCATGGCTAATGATGATTAATAATGGTTCCGAAACTGGTGCCCATAAAACTGATGGTGATGATGGTAGGGTGTACTGGAACATTGTCCAATGTCATGATCACGCTCATCTTTGAAACTAGACTGATCTTTGTCTTACCTTTTTTGGGGGGAGAAATTCCCATTTCCTAGGAAACACAACATCGGTAATTATTGCACATCTTGGCTTACCATGCATTATTTGGGTGATAGAAGGCATAGTTGGAGCAAGGGTAACGATATGATCCGTGAATCACCTTACACGTTGACAGTTGTTCTACACACCCAAACGATTTGAAACATGTAGCCATGCAACAAGAGTGATGCGACATCTTAATAAGCCATAGGGGATTTGAATATTGACTTATCAACTGGAAAAAGGGTGGAATAACCAAAAAGGATAGGGATACAAAATCTAATATCACCTACAAATCATGGGATCTCATACCCACAAAACATGCTATTTAAGTTCCAGCTGGGAACACCACAGCCGACATCGCAAAGCTTGAGGATACCCCGAAGTGCTTTGGATGGACCCGTGGTGGTTGTGGATATTCATCACCGTTGATACGACCCCTTGTCGCAGCCAGGCACCCCCACGAAAGCGTGCCGAAGACCAAACATTCCACTGAGGCCAATACCTGCCATGGAGGTCCCACAAGAAACGATACCTGCATGATGGTTTCTCAAGTCAAAGGGGGACACCTGAAACTAGTTGTTTCAATACAAAACATGTTTAAGCTCATAATGGTGAAGAAATAAGGTGTTGCTCAAATTGTAGGGGACCCCCAGTTATGATCCAGTTTATTAACATCTTTTTGTAGTAAACCAACTATTTTGGGGGGTCCCCTATTTTAAGAAACCACCATGTCAGGGTGTCAACACAATTTGCCCATGAGGACTCAGTCGCGTCTGCGGTGTAAATGCGATTGACAACTACTTAAACACTATCAAGCATATCTTTAAAAACACACAATCAAGTGAAGATTAGACACCATCAAGCCATTTATGAATAATAATGACACACTATCATTACTTGTCATTCACTATTATCATCAACTATCATCAACAACAACCCCCATCAACAATCATTACCAACCATAGTGACATTGATTTTCAACCACCATCGATAGCCGTTATCAGCCGCTACAGCATATATCATTCGTCAGTATCAACCAGTATTGACCATTAATTGTTTACTACCATGAAACATTATCCACAACCATTAACCAACCATTACCAACCATTATCAACTACCTTATACTCACCACTATCAATGAAATCACATTGCGTTGTTATAAACCTTAATCAACCCATACCGACCAACAAGAACCATTACTGACCATCACTTGCCAACCACATCCAACCACCATCGAATCCAGTGATGCCCCGCCCCCCCCCCCCCACCCCCCCCTGCCACGAATGCAATGTCTCGAGTGTACGCGGCAGCAGCCGCCCAACGCACGTGGCGCATCCTCGGGGTTTGCAGGGGCGAAGGGCATGCGGAAATTCCATGCTGATCGCCTGGAAACTGGTTGGTAGTTGGTGGTTGAACAACCCAAATTGATTTTACTACTTTTCTAATTATGTATCATAGTGGGTGAGTCTTCGAGTCATAGTTTACTATAGTCATGATTGAATCTTGATTGGTGGTTGAATCCCCCCGTCATGGAAAAGGTGCTTGTCGTCCCCAAACTGGCGATCGGTCGAAACCACCAGATACAGCTGCTAGCCAGCTAATCAACCATTAGTAGCCATTATCCATTATTAACCACTATTAAGCACCATATGTGGATCATAAAGCTGATATATCCCCTATTCTTGTTGGTTGTTCCCCCCCTCTTGTTATTGGTGGGATCCCCTGCCGTATATGGATCATGAAGCGCCCTAAGCCAACAGTGGCTGAACGAGTCATCGCCACGGACGAGGCGCGGAGGCAGCTGGATCCAACTCTTCATCTGCCTGAGCCGTTTCAAGCCCCCCCCAACGGGGTAGCGCGTTCGGAGGGTGAAATGTTTAGAGTGCATAGATATGGCGAGCTGGGTCAAGCACTTAACCAGCCAACAACAATGGTTAACTAGCTGGTTAGTGGTGAACAATAGGGGATAATAACCAACAATAGTAGTGGATATACCAGCTATATATGGCAAGCTGGGTCAAGCAGTTCACCAACCAATAATGGGGGATAATCACCAACAAACTATAGGGAAACTACTGCTGAATGATGGGGGAGCCAGGAGGACGGGGTTTTGACCCATAGCCATACGAGTAGCGATTGGTAATAGTAAATGTTTGGGGGGCAAAGTTTGGAGGGTGACCAATAGTACATGTGGGGGTTTCTTGAAATAGAGGACCCAAAAAGTGTTTGGTTTATTGCTATAAATTGTTAATATGGGATGATTTGGGGGCCCCGTATTCTGGGAAAGCACCATATCACTATTCACAAATAAATAATTGATATCAATCTTCACTATTAGCAAAATATCAGTAAATAGTATAGAGTTGTTATTCCATATCATATTGCTACAATAGCAAATGTTTGAGGGCAACCAAAATGCAAATGATCATTGCTACTATAGTGACACTATTCACCATCAATATATAGCAAAAAAATGGGACTATCAATGGCGGGGAATAATGGCCAATAGTCATTGCTACAATCGGCATTGTCAATATGGGTGTTTCTCAAAATAGGAAAACCCAAAAATGGTCGGGTTTTTACGATAAATGGTGAATTTAGTAACATTTTGGGGTACCCCTATTTTGAGAAACCGGCGTGCTAGCCAACAGTTGCAAGCCAATATGTCATGGCTACTTGGACGTGCACCCCCAATTGGTGACTGGTTATTAACCATGGTTGCAGGGGTTGTAAGTTGTAACCTACCGTAACTTTATTACCATGGCTCTAAGCTCTATGCCAGTTGTAGCCCCACGTGCACGTCCAAGGATATCATTCTTACTGACCATATTGGTGGCTAATGAGTGATCAGACTTTGGTTCCTAACTGGTCAATACTGCTGGATTGATGGGATTACAGTAAATCAATCATTGACAATGGCGCCTAGCAGTCAACGATGATGGATAGCGGTTGGAAATTATAGTAAATTAATCGAGGATGATTGAGTTGTTAGTGTGTCCATGAATGCCGAGGAGATCCGAGGAGGAATAATAGGACATGATGATAATAAAAATTGAAGTTCGTGGCCAGTCCTTGTCAACACGGACAAACCATTGTCAGTGCTCAAACCCAGCATGAATCATCCGGTTGACACATTCATGGTAATGAAATTGCTGGTTGCACTGCCAGATGAGGATGCTTGCTGGTCAAGGATGGTTTTTCACTGAAAGCTACACCGTTTCATTCCCCACTATGCAGTAAGTGTATCTGACACCGCACCTACTATGACACCATTCCTGTGCATTCCCCCTTTGTTTCTGTTGGTTTCTGGCTACTCCTCTTCCCCCCAGCAACGGTTCCGTTCGCCCAGTTGCGGTTGTAAAAACTCCACCTGTCCAGTCGTGGCATTTTGCGCATCCTGAGCCGTGTATCCGGGTTGGCACAGCGACCAACCCAAGGTTGTAGGAATGCATTGTGTGGGAAAAACCACGAAGTTGTACCGCGGCGGATGCAAATGTTGTCATCTTCTTGACTGTCGTTCTCTACTCTGCAACAAAAAATGAGCAGCACAACTTGATCCATGGCCCGGTACGGTAGCACAGTAAACAGCCATGGTGAACACTGTTTTTGCTTGTAGGTGGTCACCCCTTGTTTGACCCATTGCTATCGGTCGCCTATGTCTCTGCGTTCATAGTCAAATTGGCAAATATGTTTGCCGCTGGCAGCGCCTTCTGTTGGCACCACTCGTGGCGAAAACGGGTGCCATGTTCTGTCATCTTCCCATAAGGTCAACCAAAGCAGGTCCACCAGGGGGTTCTCTTGGGGAGTTCTAGTGATAGATGGCTGTGGTTCAATGTGTACCAACCAATAATGGCTTATAATAACCAACAAACTATAGGGAAAACAATGGTTCATGATGGGAACCAGGGGTACGGGGTTTTGACCCACAGCCAGATGAATACAGTTTGCAAGGAGACTACTATCCCGTCCCAACTAAACACCAATGTGGTCAGATATTCTATATGAGTTTTGTTTAGAAATGAGACAGGAGAAGGGATACCCTGACTATGAAGCATCCAAGGTTGAAAGGCCCATCGGTTTCTTGGGAAGTGTTTTTTTCAGGCGATGTACGTATAATTGCCATCTACTGGGAATCACCATAATTAATATCAAAGTAAGAAGTGTTCATGTGCGTTCATGTACATAAATTGATAGCTTGTAACTAATTAATTACAGTACCATCACCAAGTCGTTGTTCATCACTGTATATTCACCCTGCCATTGGTCAAAGATTTTGGAGATGGGCGATCGATGTTTCAGGGAATCCCAGGGGTTCAAACCCTTGGGATGCTCACAAACACCGTTTCGCTCAAGTTTTGCTCCATGCATGATGCAGTCTCATGATCAACCAAAAAATCTGGAATCAACTCTGCGATGATGAGGCTATGGGCTATGGGTCAATAAAAATCATCAACCCCAAAAGCGCTGTTTATTTTGAGCTCGTACTCATTCTGCAATTTGTTCGTTGTGGAATAAATCTATTCGCTGAATCACAGCGTGCTAGCCCGCGTGACTTGTCTACCAAAAATCTACCAATCATCTTGGAGCTTGCAGTCAAAGTTTGAAGCTTGCTGGGCAAAGTCACATGATCCAGGACCAGCTTCCATTTAAATCCCAAAGTCAAAGTTTGCAAGTTGCTTGGCAAATTGACCTGATCCAGGCTCTGCTTGAAATCATCGCCAAAATTCAATGTTTGCAGCTTGCTGGGCAAGGTCACCCGATCCAGGCTCTGATTGAAACCGTTGCCAAAAGTCAATGTTTGCAGGTTGCTGGGCAATGTCACCCCATCTAGACTTTGATTAAAACGAGTGCCAAAAGTCAAAGTTTGCAGGTCGCTGGGAAAGGTCACCCGATCCAACCTCTGATCAAAATTGTTGCCAAGAGTCAGAGTTTGCAGGTTGCTAGGCAAAGTGACCAAATCCAAGCTCTGATTGAAATCCTTTCGAAAAGTCAAAGTTTGCAGGTTGCTGGGCAAAGTCGCACGATCAATGCTCTGGTTAAACGCACTGCCAAAAGTCAATATTTGCAGGTTGCCAGGCAAAGTTGCATGATCAATGCTGTGGTTAAACGCGCTGCCAAAGGTCAAAGTTTGCAAATTGCTGGGGAAGGTCACCTTGTCCAGACTCTGATTGAAACGAGTGCCAAGAATCAAAGTTTGCAGGTTGCTGGGAAAGGTCACCCGATCCAACCTCTGATTGAAATCGTTGCCAAAAGTCAATGTTTTCAGGTTGCTGGGCAAAGTCAACCCATCCAGGCTCTGATTGAAAGCCCATCCAAATGTCAAAGTTTGCAAATAGCTGGGGAAAGTCACCCCATCCAGGCTCTGATTGAAAAGGTTACCAAGAGTCAAAGTTTGCAGGTTGTTGGGCAGAGTCACCCGATCCAGGTTTTGGTTCAATTCATTGCGGAATTTCGAAAGTTGCAGTTCCTGTCTGCGGTGTGTGAAAAGACTTGCACGATTTGGTTCGTCCTGGAATTCAGGGCCACAACACAAACTTTTTAAGTTGGTGGGCAGAGTCACCCGATCCAGGCTCTGATTGAAACAAGTGCCAAACATCAATGTTTGCAGGTTGCTGGGAAAATTCGCCAAATCCAGGCTCTGATTGAAATCGTTGCCAAAAGTCAATGTTTGCAGGTTGCTGGGCAAAGTCAACCCATCCAGGCTCTGATTGAAAGCCCAGCCAAATGTCAAAGTTTGCAAATTGCTGGGCAATGTCACCCCATCCAGGCTTTGATTGAATAGGTTGCCAAGAGTCAAAGTTTGCAGGTTTCTTGGCAAGGTGACCTGATTCAGGCTCTGATTGAAATCATCGCCAAAATTCAATGTTTGCAGCTTGCTGGGCAAGGTCACCCGATCCAGGCTCTGATTGAAACCGTTGCCAAAAGTCAACGTTCGCAGGTTGCTGGGCAAGGTCGCCCGATCAAGGCGTTGATTGAAATCATTGCCTAAAGTCAAAGTTTGCAAATTGCTGGGGAAGTTCACCCAATCCAGGCTTTGATTAAAACGAGTGCCAAGAGTCAAAGTTTGCAAGTTGCTGGGAAAGGTCACGCGATCCAACCTCTGATTGAAATTGTTGCCAAGAGTCAGAGTTTGCAGGTTGTTGGGCAAAGTCACCCGATCTAGGCTCTGAGTGAAATTGTTGCCCAGAGTCAAAGTTTGTAGGGTTGCGGGAAGATATGGTAGGCAATCAGTGGAAGATGTGTCTATCCTGCTTAGACCTTCCAACACGGTTTCTTTCTCGGAGACAGGGAATCCTGCGACAAATCTCCATGCAGCAAGTAGATCAGTTGGAACATAGGTGCAGGACAATGTCACGCTGCTGCCCGTGATGCCTTGCTCTCGCAATGTGTGGTGCAGTGTCAGCGGTGAAGCGAGATGGTGGAGAATGGGCTTTGCACCTCTTTTTGGCAAAAGCACTGAAACTTTCCGAACTACTTCTACTCCCAAAGCGGAAGGAGGAAGGTTCAAGATGCATCCTTCACCATTTAAGCAAAGCACTTGAAGTTCAATCAGCTGGGTGCCATCACCAGATGATTGCTCCGCGTAGCCACCATGGTTGCCGCACGCCATGTGGAACCCACACTTGCCTTAACAGCTAAAGTATCAATCCCTTGAGCAAGAGCTAGGACGCAAGAGGCAGTACCCTCAAAAATTATTTAGAAACATGTGACAACACAGCTGCCATCATAAACCGTTGATGTCGCTTAGAAGTACCGAGCACTGCGAACATGACGAGTAGCACCATGGCAACCATGGACAGTCCAATGCCAATGTGGCTCTCTAATCATTGTCGGTGGTTTTCCGCCATGTTTCAATGTATCACCCCACCCTATACGTCGGATCATTGACTCAATGAGTCCTGACCCCTCCAGGAACGATTCAATGATTAATAATTTTACTATGTGATCGCTAACAAAGCCTTCACCACTGACCGAAAAGTAAAGTTGACCATCAGTAACTATTAGTCAACCCTCATGATGGTTGTTTTTCTAATCACAAATATGGCTGTTTCTCAAACATGGCTGTTTCTCAAACATGGCCGTTTCTCACAAATATGGCTGTTTCTCACAAATATGGCTGTTTCTCACAAATATGGCAGTTTCTCAAGTCATAGGGATACCCACGGTACCTCCAAATCATCCACTGTAGCATCACAGTACTCACCAGCCATAGCTGCAGGGCTTCCCAAGCTGGCTTCGTGGTGCTCACCACGCCCCATGAAACCATATGCGCAAGTCAACCAAACAACTCTTTGTTGACTAAGGAAGCAAAACCACCAACCAGTTTGGTGGTTGAACCACCCCCATAGTTGGTGGTTTGTTAATACCAGGCTAGGAAAAAAGTTTGATTCACAACCACCAGCCAGTACAACTACCACCAACTAATCAACATTAAATAGTTAACGACCATCGACTGCGGACCATGCTTACCGATTAACCAGTCAGTCACAGGTAACCAAGAGTGATGAAGTTGGTAATTAAGCAACTATCAACCAAGCATTAACCAACTACCAACAAGCATTAGCCGCCAAGCATTCACCAACTATTGTCATCAACACGTCTCAACACATTCACCAACACTGAGCAAGATTAATTCATCATTGGCCATGATCAGCACCTTGATTACCCAGTACTCACCAGCAAACTCTCTGGCACACTCACCTGGTTTCGCGGAACATCCATCTTTTTCACCATGTTTTCGCTGGTTCACCTATTAAAAAAATGGTGACTTTTAGCGCAACCAGGTGAGTTTGCCACCTGGAATCCATCATTTACAGCTGGTTTCCCAGAGTTCCCCTATACAAATATGATGATTTTCCATTGGTTTTCCTATGATTTTCCACTGGTTTTCCTATGGTTTCCCTGTGGTTTCCCTATGGTTTCCCTATGGTTTTCCTTTCGTTTTCCTTTGGTTTTCCCATGGTTTCGTATGGTTTTCCATGGTTTTCCTATGGTTTTCCCATGGTTTTCCCATGATTTTCAGCGCAGCCCCGCGGATTCAACCATTCCCCACTCACCCACCACCAGCTCCGCTGGCTCCGCCTCGCCACCAGCCACAAAGACGCCGCCCCAGACTGCGCCAGTGGCCTAGGTGCAGGGAGTGAACACCAGGAGCCGCTCGGGTCAACCATCCGAATCCCCAAGAGGTTGGCCTTGTTGGTTGATGTTTAATGTTGGTTTCTGATTAGTGTAACCCCCCCTAAAGTAATGAAAATAGATGAAACCAACAGGTAGATACTAATCAGAAACCAACATTAACTTGTTTAACTGTCACTTGGTTGTTAACTGTTGGTTGACCTTACCTGTTACTAGTTAACTGTCATGGTTGTTCACTTACACCAACCTGTTGGCCTGACCTCGTTGTTACAGAGACTGTTGGTTGACAGTTAACTATTGTCAGCCTAGTGATAAAGATGATGCTGGTTGACAAGATGAACCATCGTTAACCAGGATGAAACATTTGCCATGGTGAGCCATCATCAATCGTCAACCGTCACTTATTTTTGCTGATGATGAAAAATCCTCACTAATGATGGTCAATAATTATCTATCATTATTGACTACTACTGGTTATAACCCCTTTCTAAACCACCAACCAATGAAATCCCAACCAGTTGTTCATCCAGCACCACATAGGGTATAACCCCTCTGGACATTAATTCACTTGTACCATTATTCCTCAAGCTTTATCAATGGTATATCCAGCTATACCATCACTATAAACTTATACTTATACTTGTAAGTCCCTACAAAAGATGAATGCGTACCAAAAACTGGTTATGGGTTAAACCCCTAAAGTTGTGAGTTATCATACCGTATCAATTATCAAGAGTTGTCATATAGTGTTTATATGTTGTAGCTATTAAATTACCATATCGATTACCATGTTTTTTCCCTATCATAATCATCATGATAGTATAGTTTATTACTATATTCATTACTACTTGATGGGTATGATACCACTTCAGCGGGGGCTAAAATGTTGAAAACCACCAATCAACATGAATACTTACTACTATGAGTTTATACTTAATATGCTTATCTATGATATACATTAATATCCATCATTACAACCCTATTCATGATCAACTTGATATATGGCGGTTTTCCCACCATTAACCGTTGTTTTCCCTGAAATTGTTGGTTCTTAACCCCCATGAAATTGGTTGGTCAACTGCTTGACCCACAGCCATGCAGTGATGGGCTTCATGCAGCCTACGGCTTCACCGCCTTCGCCGGCCAAGGCGCACAGACCCAACCACTGCAGTGCTGCAAGGTGGGCGCCTGGGAACACTGCGAACGGCAGCCAGTTGGGTCGGTCATGAGTCGAAACGAAAGGACAGCGTTGGTGGGTGAACGGTGGGACAATAACGATGAAAACCAACCAATAGTAACAAAATGGTTCAACAATTATTAGTAGGGATTGGGATATAAATGTAGGATATCTATGTCTAAGAATATACATATATGTGTATAGCAATCATGACTATATTAACAAACCAATGCCTTATAAGCAGTAATAGCGCAACCAACTGGTTGGGTAGTAATTTGTTGGAAAAGATTGGACAAGAGAACAATCATGAATAATGAATGGTAAATCTGCATTGAAACACATGGTCACATGGTGGTAAGCTATTGATGGGAAACCAATGGTGGATTGTTTGTCTGTTGAACAAGGGGCAGGGGCAGGGGTAAGAAGGGGGAGGCGGTTTGTGAATTTAAACTATTAGTACTCCTGATACTAATGACCTGAACGTTGTTGATGGCAATCAATATTGATGAACATTGAGGACATTGATACGAGAAAAATATAATTAACTTTGATAGCAATGAACACTAGATGTCCCATATGTAATGACCGCGGCTAGCACATGTCCAGTAGTCAATCATGCAACTGTTGGATAGTGTTTGCGCAAATCAATCTCGCTGCGATGACTGAAATGAATTGCAGTAGGTCTTTAGTGGGCTGTCCGTGCAGTGAGTAGTTCCAAGAAGCTTCCAATGGTATCTCTTTCAACAGGTTGGATGGGGTCAACGCATGTTCTATCAAATCTGCAAGACATTTGTTCACTTGATTGGGTTTTCAGTCAAGAGGCGGAGGTTTGAATCAACAAACCCAAACCAAAGCCTTGAATGCACAGCCGCTTAGTTTCGTTCAAAACTGCACGTGGACTTACGAGTACCTGTTGTGGCACAAGGGGTGATGTCTGGCAAAGAGGATAGACCTATGGTCTAAGTGAATCTCAACGCGGATGCTTCTGCCCTCAACTGGTGGAAGAAAACCGCTACTGGTGGTTCTCTACATACGTCTAAGAATTTCAATTACAGCACACATATTTATATGGCTGTGGGGTCAAAACCCCGTACCCCTGGTTCCCCTATCATTAACCATTGTTTTCCTTATTGTTGTTGGTTATTATCCCCCATTATTGGTTGGTTAATATTGACCCATAGCCATATAAGCATATACTACAACTACATTACAGGTAGCAGTTTCATGCACAGCGACAGCTTGCAGTTGACGTTTTGATCAGTTCTTTGGCGCAGTCAAACCGGCTCCACTGTCGGACACTGAGCATGCGGACTGGTACCCATAGATCTCGGGCCGGGTAGTAGCATTCGACCTGAGAGTTGGCAGCAAAAATCATAAAGCTTGGACACCAAAATCCCGGCAAAATGCCAGCATTTTTGTGTACTTGCCCATCTTGTTGCTGTTCTTTTATTGTTAATGCTGCTGTTCTTGATGTGTAATGATTTGTGCGGCTGGCGTTGATGTTTTTTGCAGTTCTTGCCTATCATAATCCAAGTTTGAATAATGGCCCCCTAGTTATAAGTTCGCTAATAAGCCATTTAATTTGTTTAACTAAATGTAATTAATCAATTTTAGTTAAAAGCAAACTATATAAAATTCTATAACTATATAATAGAACCCACCATGTTTTAATAAGCTGATTAGAACTAAGGTTAAGAAGGTTAAGCACTATTCAGTGTATAATAGTTGTATGCAATTGATTATAGTATACGATATAGTATATTATCTTTGTACAAAACTAAATAAGCGGGAATAGAAAGTGAATAGTTGTATGTTAATATGCAATACCTTTGAATGCTCACAGTCCCTCGGTTGGCACCTCACCAGCCACCGAAACGGGACCCCGGCACTTCTCAAGGGTCCATCCGTGCCACGGCCTTAGCGCGCCAGTACGCACCGTCCATGTAGCTTTGTCCAGCTCCGCATGGTGCTACCTACCAACCATCCAAGTTCATAGCCACGATGGAGAAACCCACCGGCTTGAGGGTAGAGTATCAATATCCTAAAGGGTTAACTATGGTTAATAGTGGTTAGTAGTAGGGATCATAAGCAACAATGGTTGAACAACTACTGGTTGGTGGTTGAACCACCCCTATCATCAACCATTACTAGTGGTTATAAACCCTATAAATAGCCATGATTAAAATGGTTGGTGGTTTCAACCCCTATAAAAAATATTAGTCAACCAACCAATTGTTAATGACTACAAGGGAATCAAAATCTTTGAAACCACCAACCAGCTAGATTCATAAATACATTGTCAGGGACAAAGAAAGGGCTACGGAATCACTGATTAGTTGGATTGCAATGGTGGATCCATGGGACCATCAAAGCTGCCCCAAAAATGCAAGAAAAATGCTCAATTGTCCCGACATGTTTTTTCACGCTCCTACAAAGAGACGGTCAATTTTCTTTGTAGAAAACATTAGCTGAATATGGCTGAATCACAACGTGCTGACCACCGTGAAATGTCTGTTGTACGGTCTGGAGCTTACAGTCAAAGTTTGCAGGCTGCTGGGCAAGGTCACCCCATCCAGGCTCTGATTGAAACGAGTGCCAAAAGTCAGAGTTTGCAGGTTCGTGGGCCAGGTCACCCCATCCAGGCTCTGATTAAAATTGTTGCCAAAAGTCAAAGTTTGCAGGTTGCTGGGCAAAGTCACCCCATCCAGGCTCTGATTGAAACTAGTGCCAAAAGTCAAAGTTTGCAGGTTCGTGGGCCAGGTCACCCCATCCAGGCTCTGATTAAAATTGTTGCCAAAAGTCAAAGTTTGCAGGTTGCTGGGCAAAGTCACCCGATCAAGGCTTTGATTAAAATCATTGCCCAAAGTCAATGTTTGCAAATTGCTGGGGAAGGTCACCCCATCCAGGCTCTGATTAAAATTGTTGCCAAAAGTCAAAGTTTGCAGGTTGCTGGGCCAGGTCACCCCATCCAGGCTCTGATTAAAATTGTTGCCAAAAGTCAAAGTTTGCAGGTTGCTGGGCAAAGTCACCCGATCCATCCTCTGATTGAAACGTTGGCCAAAAGTCAAAGTTCCAAGGTTTCTGGGCAAAGCCGCATGATCCAGGCTGTGACTGAAATCATTGTCAAAGGTCAATTTATGCAGGTTCGTGGGCCAGGTCACCCCATCCAGGCTCTGATTGAAATCGTTGCCAAAAGTCAAAGTTTGCAGGCTGCTGGGCAAGGTCACCCCATCCAGGCTCTGATTGAAACGAGTGCCAAAAGTCAAAGTATGCAGGTTCGTGGGCCAGGTCACCCTATCCAGGCTCTGATTGAACCGAGTACCAAAAGTGAAAGTTTTCAGGTTCCTGGGCAAAGTTAAACGATCCAACCTATCATTGAAATCGATGCCCAAAGTCAATGTTTGCAGGTTGCTCGGCAGTGTGACCCAATCCAGGCTCTGGCTAAAGTGACCACCGAAAGTCAATGTTTGCAAGTCGCTGGGCAAAAGCGCGAGATCCAACCTCTGGTTAAAAGCAATACCAAAAGTCAAAGTTTTCAAGTTGCTGGGCAACGTCACCCCATCCAGGCTCTGATTGAAATTCTCACCAAGAGTCAATGTTTGCAGGTTGCTGGGCAAGGTGACCCGTTTCAGGTTGTGATCAAATTCCGTGCCAAAAGTCAATGTTTGCAGCTGGCTCGGCAAGGTGACCAGATCCAGGTTTTGGTAAAATTTCTTGCCGAAAGTCAAAGTTTGCAGCTTGCTTGGCAAAGTCACCGCATCCAGGCTGTGGTTAAAACAGGCGCCAAAAGTCAATGTTTGCAGCTGGCTCGGCAAGGTGACACGATCCAGGCTCTGGTCAAATGCATTGCCAAAAGTCAATGTTTGGAGGTTGCTTGGCAACGTTACTCCGTTCAAGCTCTGCCTGAAACAAGTGCCAAATGTCAATGTGTGCAGGTTGCTCGGCAAGGTGACCTGATCCAGCCTCTGGTCGAAGTCAAAGCCAAAAGTCAATGTTTGCAGGCTGCTTGGCAAGCTGACCTGATCCAGGCTCTGATTGAAATCATCGCCAAGAGTCAAAGTTTGCAGGTTGTTGGGCAAAGTCACCCGATCCAGGCTCTGAGTGAAATTATTGCCCAGAGTCAAAGTTTGTAGGGTTGCGGGAAGATATGGTAGGCAATCAGTGGAAGATGTGTCTATCCTGGTTAGACCTTCCAACACGGTTTCTTTCTCGGAGACAGGGAATCCGTTGCCGTTGACAAATTTCCACGCAGCAAGTAGATCAGTTGGAACATAGGTGCAGGACAATGTTACGTTGCTACCCGTGATGCCTTGCTCTTGCAATGTGTGATGCAGCGTCAGTGGTGAAGTGAGATGGTGGAGAGTGGGCTTCGCACCTCTCTTTGGCAAAAGCATTGAAACTTTCCGAACCACTTCGACTCCCAATTCGGAAGGAGGAAGGTTCAAGATGCATCCTTCACCATTTAAGCAAAGCACTTGAAGTTCAATCAGCTGGGTGCCATCACCAAATGACTGCTCCACATAGCCACCATGAGTACGGCAGGCCATGTGTAAAACGACACTGATTTCCACTTGAGCTTCAGCAAAACACAGCCTGCATCCCCAGACGTTCCCCAAAAAACCTGAGAACAGCTGACATGATGAACAGTTGATGATGATTGAGCACCCACCCGGGTAACCGAAACGCAACCAAGACATGAACATGATGATGATGATGATGATGATGATGATGATGATGATGATGATGATGATGATGATGATGATGGTGATGATGATGATGATGATGATGATGGTGATGATGATGATGGTGATGATGATGATGATGACGATGATGATGACGATGATGATGATGATGAGGAGGAGGAGGAGGACGACGACGACGATGATGATGATAACGATTTCTGACACTGACAACTAGTATGGAATGAGGGTTCAATCATGATTCATGACGTGAGTATATAGTCAGAGTTGATTGTGATAAACCAATGGTTGGTAATGTGTAATTATTCAAGATAGGTAATGATGGCAGATTTGTGGTTCTTCGTGGCTAATGAAGGATGGCAACGGTTGATAGCTGGTAGCAAAATGATTTATAATAAACCAAACAGCACCAACTAATTTCTATGAGTCATAAGAATTGACTCCAGTCCAGAGATTCGCAACCTCTCGATTCTCCACAAGCCCCATGGTCGGAATTTGCGATACAGGTCTGGGTCATGGATTCTCTGATAAGAACCAGCATAATGGCTAGCAAAATGGCTGGAATTGAATGACCATCCCCTGTTGATGGATAATAGGCGCTTCGTCGGATTCACTCAGGGGTGGCGGTATTCATCAGGATCAACTCGTGAAATAGGAACTGATTCGCCCAACTTCAGATGATTGAGGTGGTTCCTTTCGTGCCCTTTCCTGAGCCGGGTCATGCTCAAATAACAAGCAGTTTTCCTCTGGTTATTTGGCCTACGATTCGCGCGTCATGAAGATTCATCTCTCCACCCAGGGATGGATCGGGCCCAGCACCCCTGGTCGGTCACCGCCTGGCTGAGGGTGCTGCCGGCAATGACATAAATAGATTCACCACAGGCCACAGCAGAGCAAACCTTGGAGTGACCGCTTTGCAGCTGGAAACTATCTAAGTGGCAGAAAATGGGAAAGCACCATAGGCTTGATATGGCACAAAGGGATTCAAAAGCACGTAGGAGCATAGGGACCATAGAATTGATGACTTGTTTTACCCATTCAAAGGCAGGTTTTGAGTTCGATTGCTGTGTTGCAGCACCTAAAACTTGGATCCATGCACATGATGGGCAATTCGAGATTTCCAAATTGTTTCCCCATCGCTAGAGTCACTTTTGGTTGCCGGGCAATCTCACAAAATTAACAAGACTGGTGATTTCTATAATTCAACCATCAAAAATGTGGATCAACCCCAGGACCGTCGGATCGTCGGACTCTCAGTTTCAAGCAACCGTCAATTGTGATACTCCTGGCAAACCTGGTTCTAGCTTGGTTCTAGGATGTTCTGGGCACCCCCCGTGCAAAAAGTTTATCAATCAATGGGATGATTGCCAATTGCTCCTCATCCAGGTCCTTACGTAACTTTGACGCCTCCAATCACTTTCTCAAAATAAACCGCATTTGGAGGTTTAACCGCGCAGCTGGTGCTCGTTGTTGGTGATACAATCAAACAACCAGAAATGCCCGACCCTTTGCCTCTTAGAGGTTTGCCTTGATCTTTCCATGTCATGCTTCATTTTCAGAGGATCACTAAAAGTATGCAAGCTGCCCAGCTGTTTCACTGCACCAAACTTTTGACCATCTCCAACTGCATTTCGAGATAGCCAACACGAAGCCCACACCGGCCCTGCCACTGTTGGGCAGTGCCGATCTGCCACGATCAATCAACCAATAGTCTACACGGCACAGCTAGGCCCATGGCCATGCCCATCTGTCACGCCATGCCAGCTATATTGGATATTCTCCGCTTTTCGTGCTACTGTACGCTACATCCTTGACTTTGTCTGTGTGATGCCTGGGGAACAGGTCCCAACAGGAATGACCTATGGGCCTGCCACGCTATGGCAAGCGTTTGCGCACTTCTTCCACCAGCTTGGGCAGCACCGCACCAGCCTGTCCTGACGTGGCCAGGACCTTCTTGGAGGATGGTGGTTACCATGATTGGGACCCACCGCCCAAGTGGCATACCCCAGTCATGGATGGCAGGTTCATGACCGTCAGTCATAGATACTGAGTTCATGACATTTCATGACCATCGTTGCAAATGGATGCACATGGGCTTCAAGCCAGGATCATCAGTCAAACCCAAGTGCCTCACTGTTCATCATTGGCTCCAACTGCAATTGAATGTCTAGTTCGGCTTGGCATCCCTGAGCTGCGTTGCTTGTGTCTTGGATGCCGGTTTGCATCTGGACCCAAGTAGATAACGTGACAAATCATTGAACTGGTTGGTGCTTTCACCCCTTTTGAAAAATAGTTCGGAAACCCATCATCCCGAATCACGAAGGCAAGTAAAACATGTGTAATCCACCAAAGTAGAACATATTTCGTGTAAGCCATTAAAACCATCTAACCACCCTCAGTAACATATTAAACTCGCCGAATCAGGGCTGATCCAATCAACTGCGGCTGCTGAGCTGGTTGGACCACCCCCTGCAGCTCCTTGAAGGAAAATGTCCGCCTTGAGAGGCAAAACGCTGAGTGGATGGGGCCATAGGGACCCCACTGTTTGGCAGCTGTATTGCGAATGGGGCAAGAAAGTTTATACTTATTATGCAAGGCTATCAAACTCAAATGCTAGCTTGAAAGCTGATATTTTTCAAGACTATCCACCTTAGATGCCTGGTAAATGTATTTACCGGCCATCAACGAGGTATCGGTTGATCACGGGCATCGCTGCCAGTGTTCACCACCGGGTCTCGGACGGAAGAAGCGCCGGAGTCGTCCATGTTGAGAATGATCAGCCTCAAGGTGGGCCCCCCCAAACGTTACAAGTTGGTCAAAATTCTTAATTTAACTATCGTGATGTAATCTACCGTAACTGCTAGTTACCCTAGTTACAACATCCCTAGTCACCATGCACAAATGGTCATTACCCTATAGTTGTGCCCGAAATGAACTAAACTAGTGGACTCCACCATCACTGGGATGTGCTCTGAGGTCTGACCAAGAGACAGAACCATGCGAACCGTGCCATGGGCGTCCAAACTTGCAGGGTCCAACGAGCAACAGCGACAAATCCATGTTATGATCACTATCGCCACTGGCATAACACCAACGTATATCATCTCCACATGGTGACTATGGCAGCTGAAGCATCTCCCCATGAACCCCCCCATCATCCACCCACGAGTTACCCCCGATTGGTTCACCATCCTTCAGCTCCCCTTGGTCAGGTCACGACGACCCATCGACGTCACGACTCGCCAAGGCACGTTCCCCAGCGCCACTTTACCAAGCCAGGCACCATGTTGGCTGGAGCCACCTGAGGTAGTTCGATGAAAGATCTGGGGGTGGGTGGGTTGGGTCGGAAACTCTTCAGGAAAACCTTGTTGTGTGGGAAATCTGGAGTTTTGACAGGGAAAATGTTGCTTGATGTTGCTTAGGAAAACCGGATCTACTGGCGAGTTTGGACAGGTTTCAACCTGGAGTAGACAAATCTGGTTGTAGAAAAGCTGGTTGCAGACACGGATATCACTGGGCTGGGAAATCTGCAGCGAAACCTGAAATTTTGACCACTGATGATCCATTTATATCTATAAATGGTGACCAGAAAATGTTAGTTTCCCTACTAATGGCTATTCTTGGATGCTTAGTAAGTACCAACATTCTTGGACAAACCTATATGGACACTATTCATGGATGAATGGATTGGAAAAACCATTCATAATCTTGAATGATGGAGTTCTCCATGAATTTCATAAGGGGAAACGATGTTCCACGCCTTGACCCATCTCATAATGAGGGTTGCTCTGACAAATTTTGGATGTAGCTAGAACACAATGCAGGGAACGTCACAACTTGGGGTGTCTCATAAACTAGGAACGTCCCAAAAGTTGGCAGAACCTTGGAAATGATTGTGGAGTGTTCCCTACTTCAAGAAATCTATTTACAGTGGAGTCTGACCACGAGAACCAGGTTCACCGAGGATCACTGAATGATGTTCCTTGCAAAGAAATATAAACATAGCTTTAGAGGGACGAAGAGAAAACGGAGTATGTCAATGTCTGTCTTAATATGGATGAACATCAGTGTGTTTAGACATATTAGTGGACAAACAATCATGTACGCTGCGCAACTCGAAGGGAAAATATCACGGAGCCAAAGGAGCAATGGTCAGTAGATTTGTGCAAATGTATCGATATGTTTGAATACATGCCCTGTATGAATATCTCAGCCGAAAACATGCAGAATGCATCTAAAATACTGCTGCATGTAAAGCATCAAGGTTTTAAGGATTCAATGACCCTAGGACTCAAGGATTGATCCACCTATTGGGTACATAGTGAATTCCTAACACATGCCCTATTAAACGAACAAATGCTGGCACAGTTGCCTTGTTGCATGCATTCAAAGGACATCAAACATGAAATATAAATTATACAGAGTGCATGGGTACAAAGTGAATTCCTAGCACATGCCCTATTAAACAAACAAATGCTGGCACAGTTGCCTTGTTGCATGCATTCAAAGGACATCAAACATGAAATATGAATTATACAGAGTGCATGTGGGTCATGATCCATTCAACAACCTACCAACCTACCAACCTACCAATCGACCAACCAACCTAACCTACCAACCTACCAATCGACCAACCAACCTACCAACCAACTAGCCAACCACCATTCTTGCGTCCATCCTCCGTCCCTGTTCAACCAGTCCCAGGTACAGAGAGTCCGGTGCCAACCACCAAACAAACTGGAGAGCTCATGACCTGTACCATGCTGGGCAATTTGTGACCTGCTCCACTTGCTGGACATTGGTTGGTACTGGTACTGTGCTTAGTTCAAGTTGTGGTGATAAAGATCATAATGATTCACTGAGGCTAATAATGTCTATAGATTAAGCAACTATAAGTTGTGGTTAGTGATTTAGCCAATTGGCTTCCACGGTCAGTTGAATGATTAGCTCCAAAACCCCGCTTAACATACGAAATCATGACCGGGTTACAACTTCCCTGGAATGAACCATCTAGTGGAAAGAACCCTATCGTGGTCAGGTACCCAAAATTGAATTCGGTCAGGTGGTTTACTTGAACAACTGTATGCACACACTTCCAAATGTCTCGAAAGACCGAGTTCCGGGAACTCGGGCTGAACAGCACCTCCAGTTTTTCAATTACAGGGCTGACTCCTTCTGTTAATTCAGAGGTTGTTGAAGTACTTTGTTTGCATAGTTTCATCATTCAAGGTTTGAGATCCTCCGTGCTGGACTTTCTCCACCGTGCTTCCCCAGGAATAAAGGTAACAATGATCAGTCATCGTGAAAGCGGCATTTCCCCGTCGACAAAGAACTTTCTACAACTTCAAGTAGCAGAACAACTCGCATTAGCAAAACCAGAAATGGCTTGGATGTATTCAACAACAAGGCAAACAATTAGCACCAGCTCACTAGCAGCAAAAATACCATAGCGAGTAAATGACTGACAATAGGACGCACTGTCGTGCTATCTACTCCGTGTCTGATTTTTGTTGGCGTCTCGTTCGGGGTTGGGACGTTTATCCTGGATTTCTTGACTCACAATCCATGGATGCATTTCAGCAGGCATTGGCAATGACTGGTCCAAGTTGCTGCAGATTTGGATGTTCACAACTATCCATTTCCTGGTTCCTTTTACCGGACACAAGGGTACAAACAAACACTATGCACACTAAACATCCAAGCAATATGGCAATATCCATAGCCATGGGCCATGATTATACCCCCAGCCCCAAATCGTCGTTTCTTGACATAGAAAGCAACCAGCTACAGGGGTCCCGGGGTAAATCATTTGCGGACAAGCCCATACCAACCAAACCCCACAGGTCTGCCAAGCTACCGACTGCCAGGATGCCGCCAGTGCACCGGCAGGTAAGGCTTCACCAAACATCCTGAGTGGCTGCTGACTTCCTAATCCATTGAAACCACGGCTGTATCGACCAGCAACTATGATGACATGTGGAATGCTGTGCATTGACATCACTTTGTTGTACCTGTTGATGATGATCCTTGCTTCAGAGGCATCAATTTGAATACTTGTTTCACGCCCAGCAGCAGTTGATCTGCTATCAATTAAATGGCTTCTGCGCTACCTGCTACAAGTAGAATGGTAGAACCTCTTCCGACGTGAGCACCTGCACCAACGTCCAACTCAGACTGACGTATGCTGAAAAACGATATGAACAAAACAAAAACAGAATATGTTTGCTCTCGGGGCATCGTGTCTCTCAACCATGATTGATGACATATGATGACCCTTTCTATGTAAGACTGCAAACCAAGATCCTGCAAACAACCTTCAGCCACGCTCATCTGTGTTGTATCCGTGATGCTAAACCAAGCCTGCTGAGCAATCATCAACTGTGACGACGACTCAACCAGCTTACCTGAGTTTCACATGGACCTGACCTGGGGCAGAATGTCATGGCTGGTGTCTTGCACCACGGCTATGAATCTAGGTCAATGCACCAGTATCCTTGAACATCTCCGGCTGAAGCGTAATATTTGCTAACCAATATCTTGGGGATGACATTCACCATACAGGTCTAAATTCTTTGCTATCACAGCTGTTGACTCTAAGAATCAACAGCGGCTTGATTGTCGAGCATCGTAATGTCAGGTTTCAGCACTCCGTTCGTCTCTGGATGCTTCGGCACCCAACCATCCTGACCGGGGCGCGGATGTCAACCCAGGAGTACGAAACAACGGGTTTATTGGCAAGGCAAGTATCGTACTTTCATAGGAAAATGTGTCCCTTTGGGGGTGCACCCTATCAAACTGATTCACTGATCCTGGTCAATTTTTGTTTGGACATCGGATACTTCGAGCCATGTCATAAGGCGGCAATCCAGTAGTGAAGTAGGAGCCGAGCCGCTGCCACAGGAGCTACTTCGATATAGATGTTTGGTGGCAGGTGGTTGGCACACCATTGTCTTACAAACACCTTGGTACTTTGCTGCTCCCCTGGGTGTTGTTTTCTTTGCCCTGTGCACTAGGTCGACCTACTCCGGCGGCAGGACAAATTGGCTGAACCTCTTGAGATGTTCAAGCATTCACAGTCATCCGTTAGGGGAAGTGATCATAAACTCACTGAACACACAGAGTTCAACATGGAGCATCCAAGTCTTGTTGTGCAATCAGCTTTCAGCACCAGCATTGGGCCATGTTTGAATAGTGATGGTCAAAAATTAACTACCTAGGGAAACAAGAGTAATCGTTAGTGATGGTTCTAGGGCTTACAAATAATAGTATCCCGCCCTTACTACGGTTGATACTAAGAACCTAATAGTAATATTCCCCCCAGCAATGTTTGATAAATAGCTACAAACATGCTCAAAGCCAAAATGCCCCAGTAGTGATGAATGTTCCCCTAGTACTGGTAATGGCCTGATGATGGTTGAGGCTCCCCTAGTAATATTCACCCACACCTGTGTTTGGAGGAACGTTGGCTTACAAAGTACTGCCTGCGAATTTTGTGTAAGGATCTCCAAGGTTCCATGGCTAAGGTTCCCCTCTTACTATTTCCCTGGTGCTGGTTGATAGTAATACTCCCTTACCCTACAGTACTGATAATCAGGTTGGTGGTTTCAATCCCTATTTAAACAAATACTTGTCAACCAACCATTCGTTAGTACCAGGGAAAATCAAACATGTTTGTAACCACCAGCTAGGAAGTTGTTTATTGAAGCATGAGTGTTGCTTACTATCCCCTATTACTACTAATGGCTACCCAGGATTGATAAACCCCTGGTTGATTAATAGGGGTATCCCCTAAAAGCCTTGGTTTTCCATTAAAATTGGACCCCCCTAGTGAAGCAACCAGGGGTTTAGCTTCATCCTGGGTAGCCATTATCCCCTACTATCTAACCAGTAGGCATCGAGGCGGCATCGAGCGTCCCGTAGCCAGTTGTGCTGGGCAAATTCTCTGCAGCCGAGTCTCCGTGGCGATGTCGCTGCGCAAGGTGCTGTCCGGCCTCCCTTCCCGTGCCGCCACCCACTGACCTGCGCAGGGGAGCTCTTCGCAAAGGGGATTCGTGGTGTAACACCATGGAAAACCCATAGGAAAAACGTGGAAAATCACCAGATTTTATAGGAGAACCCTTGGGAAATCAGCTATAAATGATGGTTACCCTCTGATAAACTAGCCTGGAAGTCGAAAATCAATACTTCAAATAGGCAAAGCAGCTAGAAATGGTGGATCTTCCACTTCCAGGTTTGTTTACCAGAGTGTAACAAGGTTTGACTACGGTTAATTCATGGTTGAGTAATGGTCGAGTGATGGTGAGCAATGGTTCATAATTGGTTGAGAATGATGGTTAATCATGATATGTAAGGGTTGGTATAAGGGATTCTAAGGGTTCATAGTTGGTCAATCATGAAGAAGTTCATCATGGCTAATTCATGATGGTTCGTTAGCCAATAGTGCCTAATCATGATTAAAGCTGGTTGACACTTGCCTTTGATGTCCAGGAGCCTCGTAGAAATTGTGACTTTTCACTACCAAAGTTCCACTCACAGTGCATGTCAGTGATCAGCAAGCATTGTCCCAAACTAATCACTCACTAAGGCAAGCAAAACGATGGCTGGGAACAAACATGATCATAAACCCTTTTGGCCTACGGATGATTACAGCAGGCCTGCCCATGATATAGTTTTTGCGTCGCTTGTCTTTGCCTGTTATCAATTGATTCTCCATGCTAAACCATGAACTAAGGACTAGTAATTGTTGAGCATTAAGCTCCCAAAAATTGAATCTTCCGATATTGACCATGAACCGTCGTAGATGTCAACTGAAAATCAACTTAAAATTCAAATGTTTACGATATGAATCGTTGTTAACCATTGTTGGAGTATTCTACATGTTTATTGATTCTCACTAGGTGCACTGATCATAACCCTTGTGTTAATACTACTTACCATCAATAAACCAATACTCAACCATCAATCAACAAGTAATTCACCACTAACAAAACACGATTCAACATCAACCAACCCAAACATTCACCAAGGTGCTTCCAGCAAGCAAAGTTGGGTCCCAAGCATGAATATCAACTAAGCAACAATTCACTACCTGTCGATCTTAACAGCCTAGGACCCACTGGCGGCGCTAGCGTCGCAAACATGGCATCCGCCGAGGTGCGCAGAATCTCGGACTGGCGCACCTGACAAATGCGAATAGTGGGACTGGGTGTTGATTGGGGAGAACCAATGAGAATAGTGGTTTATGAACTAGTGGTACGTTTCTGAACTACTGGGTATGTAACTAGTACATGAGCTATGCAAAGAATAGGTGAACATTTTATATAGTGGTCTGTGAAATACTGGTATGTTTGTGATGAACTATTAGGTATGGATCAACTAGAAGTATTCACAAAAAAGATCATGCCCTACTACTAGTATGGTCCTGGTATGGTGGCTAATCATCAACTAGAAGTTGATAAACAATTGGTATGGCGGTGTATCATTGAAGTACTACGAGTTGGGCGACGTTGGATGATGGTTTATGGTGGTTGTTCTTTCTGCCAGTGGTTGTTCTTGGTGGTTATGTTGTGATGGTGGTTGTTCTACCATTCTACGGCCTGATGAAATAGTGAAACATCCACATAAGCACGTTCTTGCTACCAGTGTGGTACCAAGCTCATCAATAGCTTGAATGGTCAAAGTTGGTTTGGCATGCGTGACTAAATGACTATAAAACATGCTTAATGGTTCAGAGTGGTCAATAATTGTGAAGACCAGTCCATGATGGTCAATAACTTTCAACAACTAATCGTTAGTGCTGCCTAATTTTGGTCAAGAACCGCTAGATTTACGAATTAATTACAAGGATCATTGGGATTGGCAAATGCTAATACCAACAAAAAGTGACAAACAAATCTTCACAATGTAAGTGGTCATCGTTTCTACATACTGGTGGTTTAAGATCATTTATTTATCTGACGCTTGCTACAAAGGTTGGTAGCAATTGGTAAAAGCTCCTATCTCTTTCGATATGATACAGTAAAGCATGTGCGTGGGCGCGGTACAATATCGCATCCAGCATCAGTACTGCAATCTAATATGTGCATATCTAATCATATCTACATGTTTTTTTTCATGCCTCCTCAAATAAATACCTACCTGTTTGGTCCCATTCTACAATCACAATGCTTGCGGAGTCCAAAAATCATGTTACCAAAAGATCCGTCCACCGAGTACCATCCCCTGCCTTTTTGCGTGTGTTGATGCAGCTCGCCTCGGCGTATGAAGCGGAAACCAACAAGCTGAAAGTATGAAGGAATCATTGATTCTCTATGGAAAAATCACAATAAAGCAGGTACACACACTAGATGCACGTATACACAGGTATGTGACTTTGCTTACAAGTGAGAATATTGAACCCAAGTTCATCTCAAAGTCGATATGGCTGTCAAGCATCCTTTAGTACTACCTGTTCATTTCACCGTCCGGCAAAATCAGAATACTGCGTTTCCAGCAAAACAACCAAAATACACATGCTCTCAAGTGCATTTTGATCCAGTTGGATTCCTCATCCTCCAACACTATATTCCGGTGATAATTGAAATTGGAAATAATTGAAACCTACCAAATGGTTGTAGGTGTCTGCAATTTTGCATGGGACAACAATGCCAACATGTTGAAAATCAACACTACATGGCGACGTATTTTAAATCACAGAGAACCAGCATGTTGTTATCTAGTTTTATTCAGTACTTGGATCTGTATAGCAGTATATAGCACGAGAGCTATGTCGTAAACTCTGTGGTGGAGCAGTGACATGGTCAATATTCAACCCATCCACTTCCTTGGACTCTGCTTGCAGTGCAATCTTGGAACAACTGCTTCTTGGCCAAAGGTACCGTTGCCATGGTCCCGTGGATTTCGATGACTCGCTTGGAACCAGCTCGCTGATGCAGGGAGTCGATGTTCCTCATAGGTGGCCAAAAGGCAACAACAAAAGAGTGGAAAGTGTCCCAATTGCAAAGTTTTCCGACATCATCTGTCACTGGGCCTATCAAGCCGATCTACCTGAGTTCACACATCCTACTCTGCTTAAAAGTAGGAAAGGCTGCAACAACTGAAATTAAAAAGCAGAAATCGTATACCTAAAAAAAAAAATGTGTGTGTGTGTGCGTGCGGCCAACGATATTTTAGCATTAAGGAAAATATCATATATGCCTGCTGTTCACATCCCAAAAACGAACGAACTCATGTGGCTCTGAAGATGCTTGCCCACCCAATGCTTGTGATCACTGGCATTGATCCACAAACGACTACTGCTGATTGTTGACCCACGTGGGGTGTTTCTAAAAAATAAGGGTACCCCCAAATCATCCCATATTCATCAGTGCTTATTGATAAACCAACCATTTTGGGGGCTTCCTATTCTAGGAAACCTCCACATTAGAAGCCCGCTATGTTTGGATGGCCTTCACGCACGATTCCAAGCCCAATCTCGCGGGCAAGTTGCTGCGTAATGACCTGGGCTTTCGGCGGAGCTGGGCTGTGCGGCTCGGCAACCGGTTTGGTCATTGGAAGCTGAATGATGATTTGGCTATGGGTCAATATTAACCAACCAATAGTGGGGGATAATAATCAACAATAATAAGGAAAATAATAATGGTTCATGATGGCTGTTTCTCAAGCCATAGGGGACCCCAAAGCTATGGCTGGTTTATGACTATAAATCATGGATATAAGATGATTTAGGGGTATACCCATATTTTGAGAAACCACCATTTCACACGTATGATGAACAATGCTTGATGATGGCAAAAGTGCAAACCTTAAACTGACCAACAACTAACAACTAGCAACAACCATGATAGATCGATATTCAAGTGGAACTACAATACGACTAGCAACGGTTCTCAAAATGATTGCCCATCCAGGACATGTTTGGTTTCCCTAATGATGTCATGTGTAGATGGTGCAGGGCTGGGTGTGTTGCACTGCGCCATTGCAATGGGCACCTGCTGAAAACCACGTCTTGCTCTGAGAATTTGTGTGCAAATATTCCCTGCAGCAACTTGCTGACAAAACCAGCAGCAACTTCCCCGCACGTTGCAACCTGCTTAACACCCTTGCAACTGCATGTCTTGCCAAAGGCACTGTGTGCAACTTGCCCATCTCTTCCAAGTCAACCAAGGCTTTGTGCGCCGCATTGGGCGCTGCTTCTTTCAGACCATCCTGGCATGGCTGCACGGTCACAGTCCAAGCACTGACAGGGCGCTTTACAAAACATATCTCACCAGGATTCACCAGGTAGGCAAAGGCATGCATTTCTAGTGAAGATTCATTTGGTTCATCCCGGCATTGTGTTCTTGTGCCGTGATTAAAACATATACAATATACTCACCATTCGTAGAGGTTCCCCTATATGACACCAAGGCAGTTCACAGGGCTCACGACTCAGGCAGGTGCCTTGAGGTTCATGCTGCCCTGGTTGGCCAAATGGATGTCCTGAACGCAGAGCTGCTCCGCCAAGCTGCCAACGTGGGTGACCAAATGTGGACCCACAGGTGTTATCATCAGATGGGTGTTTCTCAAAATAGGGGTGCTAAAGCATGTTGAATGAATAGAACAAATTGATATGAATGGATGATTTGGGGTCACTCTATTTTGAGGAACCGCCATGTTTATTACCATGGATTCGGTAGATATACACGACCGCTGGGCTGGTACTACTACTACTGCTACTACTACTACTACTACTACTTCTACTACTACTACTACTACTTCTACTACTACTACTACTACTACAACTACTACTACTACTACTACTGCTACTACTACTACTACTACTACTACTACTACTACTACTACTACTACTACTACTAGCTCTGACAAACCAACCTGGAAGTTTAGCATCACCTTTAGTGTAGGTAAAACAGCTGTAAATGGTGGATTTTCCACTTCTAGGTTAGTTTACCGGAGTGTAATGATCTACCAAGCTTCAACTTGCGTGCTGAGTGAGAAAAAATGAATCATTCAAACAAGATCAATGCCTGGAATACCTGAAGACCGTAAGATCGTATCCATGTGGATCCATGGTAGGGAAACTGCTGCCAGTGTTGCCAGTTTTTGGCTACAGAATTGATGAGTCGGAATCTCAATGAAACTTGAGTCAAATTGTTTCTTGGTGGTTAAAGGGTCCCCAAGTGATCTGGGGGGATCACGTATGATTGTGAGTTTCCAACCAGCCTGACGACCCTATGTAGGAAATATTTTTTGTTTATGATTTATTCATGATTTATTTATGATTGTGTTGTTTTTGCATTTATGATTTGTTTCTGAATAATTTATAATAGTAGATGAGGGGTTTATTGATTTGGAGGCAGTATTAGCTGTTTTCATTGGTTTTGTACCAATTTCATTGGATTTCAGCAGTTTTGCAGCCACCACCATTCCCAAATCATAAAAAAATCATAAAATAATTGTAAAAAAATCATAAATTTGTCAAACATTTATGATTTTTTTATGATATTTTTATGATATTTTTTTGATTTTTTTATGATTCTTTCTAATTTTTGTAAGCAAGTGGTTGTTCCTGTTTGGTGGTGGTAGTTTTTCATTGTTTTTCTCCTGATTTTTGGTGTGTTTTATGGATTGTGTGTGTCTTTTTGGACTGTTTTTCCACTGGTTTCTGTCATATGACAACGTGTTTTGCCTTTAAATTGCAAAGAACCCCAATGTTTTTTGTACCAATTTCATTGGATTTCAGCAGTTTTGCAGCCACCACCATTCCCAAATCATAAAAAAATCATAAAATAATTGTAAAAAGATCATAAGTTTGTCAAACATTTATGATTTTTTTATGATTATTTTATGATATGTTTATGATTTTTTTGTGATTCTTTCTAATTTTTGTAAGCAAGTGGTTGTTCCTGTTTGGTGGTGGTAGTTTTTCATTGTTTTTCTCCTGATTTTTTGGTGTGTTTTATGGATTGTGTGTCTTTTTGGACTGTTTTTCCACTGGTTTCTGTGATATGTTAACGTGTTTTGCCTTTAAATTGCAAAGAAACCCAATGTTTTGTACCAATTTCATTGGATTTCAGCAGTTTTGCAGCCACCACCATTCCCAAATCATAAAAAAATCATAAAATAATTGTAAAAAAATCATAAATTTGTCAAACATTTATGATTTTTTTATGATATTTTTATGATATTTTTTTGATTTTTTTATGATTCTTTCTAATTTTTGTAAGCAAGTGGTTGTTCCTGTTTGGTGGTGGTAGTTTTTCATTGTTTTTCTCCTGATTTTTGGTGTGTTTTATGGATTGTGTGTGTCTTTTTGGACTGTTTTTTCCACTGGTTTCTGTGATATGTTAACGTGTTTTGCCTTTAAATTGCAAAGAAACCCCAATGTTTTTGTACCAATTTCATTGGATTTCAGCAGTTTTGCAGCCACCACCATTCCCAAATCATAAAAAAATCATAAAATAATTGTAACAAAAATCATGAATTTGTCAAACATTTATGATTTTTTTATGATTATGTTATGATATTTTTTTGATTTTTTTATGAGTCTTTCTAATTTTTGTAAGCAAGTGGTTGTTCCTGTTTGGTGGTGGTAGTTTTTCATTGTTTTTCTCCTGATTTTTGGTGTGTTTTATGGATTGTGTGTCTTTTTGGACTGTTTTTCCACTGGTTTCTGTGATATGTTAACGTGTTTTGCCTTTAAAATGCAAAGAAACCCAATGTTTTTGTACCAATTTCATTGGATTTCAGCAGTTTTGCAGCCACCACCATTCCCAAATCATAAAAAATCATAAAATAATTGTAAAAAAATCATAAATGCAGAACTGAAGCATTCATAAAATAATCATAAAAAAGTCATAAAAAAAATTATTGAGCCAAAACCTCATCAGGCTGGAGTCAGCCAGTCACAAACGTATGACCCTCAGCACCTGCCAGATCCCGCAGTCCAACGCCAGTTCGCGACCCATCTGCCAGAAGAGATGTGGGGATTCGCCTGCTGCGCCCAGTGAGAGATTGGCTGGTTGGTGGTTTCAACCCCTATCATCAACCGTTACTAGTGGTTATAAACCCTATGAATAGCCATGATTAATCTGGGTGGTGGTTGCACCACTCCTGTGAAAAATATGCTTGTCAACCAACCATTTGTTAATCATTATATAATCATTAATTACTAGGGAAAATAAAAAATGTTTGAAACCACCAGCCAGTAATCATCTTCCTATCCTAGGAGATGAATAAAGTAAATCACCTATCCATGATCCGTCTTTGATCTGTTGATAAGTCACGTATATTTTCAATACTAGATCATCTATTAAGTGATTGTCTAATGCAGATTGGGTATATTCAGTGAGTGATCCACCCAATCTATTCATGGATGTTAATCTGCCCTGTGTATAGTTTACAATTTCGTATATTTTTTGTGATTCACCAAAAGATGGCAACGTAGAGTTTTGTGCGCGTGTGGCTTCACAAGAAAATACAAGACAATTACATTACATGTATGTCAGTTCATAATTTACACGCAAAATATATCGTAAACATATTTATATGTATTAATTGTGCATGGTACAATAAAGAGCGTAGAGCACTGTAATGTGATGGAGTACAAACAAAGGCATGTGCAAGTACGCAATATGGACATTCAAAAACAAACAAATAGGCCAGGGGATGTTTGGTGTGCCCCATCCAACTGAGAAAAAATCCGAGCGATACCACTTCCATTCCAATCCCCCTGTGAACGCATGATCTGCCACGTTCAATCCCGACCCTCTGAGGTGTGCACAGAAGGTGTTGTATTCACCTCGATGCACTGTCCCCGTGTGGTTGGCACGAATGATTTCACCCAACATCAATGTCCGAGTCATGAGAACAAAAAGGCGAACAGTTCGCCCCATGTTCCACGACCTGTTTGGCCTTGAAGCATTGCTTGATTCTTGAATCTCACCTATGTTCCGCTCATGGCCTCGGGTCACATCACTTACCAGTGAGGGTGTCGCCCTCAATCCAGCAGTGAAGCAAGGGCTACAGCGAGTTGTTTGATGCCAAGCTGCAGTAGATTCCAGGATTGTACTTGGACCAAAGGCCACCTGGCGGGCGTGCTGAGCTGTCCGAGCTTTGTGGTGAATGATGATTGCTAGTGGTGAAGATGGTGATGGTACAATTCACAAAGAGTCAGTGATTGGTTGGGAACTAGTAGCTAGCATTGTTGATTCACCTACAGGTAAAATAAACATTGCATTTACATGCAGTCACCGTTCGTCATACTGGGGCAAATGAACCATCTTAATCCGCGGTAAAAACAGCCACGAGACAACCATAGCAAATGTTAGCCATTGCTGCCCTTTCAACCATTCCCAATTATTCCCTGCATGGTAAATTGACTGTTCCCAAATATTCAAAATATTGACCATGGAAAAACTTCCCGCAACATCCATTCTCCATGATTACCATTTGATTCTCAAAAATGATTCATCACCGAACTAATCATTCACCATTTGTGGACCAAGAACATGCGAATCAAGTTACCTAAGTATACCTAACGTGTAATTCAGCATATGGGTGTTTCTCAAAAGAGGGGTACCCCCAAATCATCCACCAATAATCATTTTGTAGCAAAAAACCATCCTTTTTGGTGGTACCCCTAATTTAAGAAACACACATCTTGAATGATAACCAGTTTGGTGGTCATTTAAAGGAATAGACCAACCATTTTTGGGGCTCCCTATTTTGAGAAACCACCATGCATTTCATGTAGTTGGTATATCCCCCATTTCTGTTGGTTGTTATCCCCTATAATCAATCAAGATTAATAGTTATAAAACCCATATATCATATTATTATCATTATTGTTGCATATTATCCCCTATTATCAACTATTAACCAGCTAGTTAGCCATTGGTTAGTTGGTTGGTTGGTTGGTTGGTTGGTCAACCCCCATATGAGCGACCACCAAAATGAAATGGAACCAAAATGGAATATAGTATTTCCCTTCGTTACAGAGGGACGCCTTCGTTTTTCAGGGTTTTGGCCAGTCTTTCAGCCTTCGTTATAAAGGGACGCCTTCGTTTTTGCAGGCTTTATGCTTATTCCATTTCCATCAAATTCCTTGGTCAGACCTTTTTGGTGGTAGCTCTCATATCTTTGGACAAAAAGCCGCCCATTGTTCTCGGCTTTTCGCCTGGCGATCGGAAGTCGGGGATGCCGCTCTCCACGGAGATTCCGGCGCCCGTGAAGCAGGTCATGGAACCTGGGCACCGTGGGATCGACACGTGCGGAGGGTTGGTGGAACCAAGCCGTCATGAAACATATGCGCGTTAGGCAACCAACCATTTGTTGATAACTAAATACATGTTAATACATGGTTGGTATAATGAATGTTGATAACTACTAGGGAAAATAAACATGTTGATAATTGAAATAAGATAATGTTTAAAACAACAAAGCCAATGAGTGGTTAAACTGTTGGTTTGCAGTTATAATCGTTAATTGATGACTTGCCATTTATGTTCAATCCGGAAATTCACCATCAATCACTACAAATCATCACTGCTGGTACATCATGATTTGTAGTGATTGATGGTGACATAGTTGATGCTTAGTTGACGGTTAGTTGGCGATCAAATGATGATTTATTGGTGGCCAAAGGATGATTAAAGCATGGGGCCTGAGGTGGTGGGTTGATGGCTCAGGATCATTGATGATGGCTATTTGATGGTTCAATAAAAGTCATCAGTCATCATGGTCGATCATATATGTATGTATAGCTGATGATCCAATGATGCTGAATTGATGGTTGATGGTGAGCAAACGGAATTAAGGGTTGGAAACCTAAAAGTTAATTTGTGTGTGTGTGGTTCACTGTGGGCAACAAATAATGCATGGTCAAATTTGGGAAATTATTTGGTTGACATTGGTGGACCAGTGGTCAATAATGGTCGATGAATCTTACTTGATTACAGAGGACACATCCATTCAACACTAATAATTAATAATGATAAGGATTGTGAATACAGACTTACAATCATCAAAACATCGCTAGGCACTATTCCAATATATGTGTAAACCATCAGCAATCTTGGCATATGCACAAATTATGATTGATAGGGACTCAAAGGTGTGAAAACTCTGTACCTCACCTACCTTCTACACTTGATTGATCAACATCAACAGCAGGTCAGAGCGATTACACATTGACTGGATCTATCTCCTGATATCCGAATCTTAGTACTCCATTTCCATCAAGAGCTAAAGCACATCCTGCCCTAACATGTATAGAGCCTCAAAAGAGACCAGCGCTGAGTACTGTAGGAAAAGTCTAAACCCACAGCGTCCGAAGAACTAAAACACAGCGTGTGTGGTATCTGCTGACATTTCAAATGTTTGCAGTTCATCCTTGTAACAAACATACTTGGTCGGCTTTACGGACAATCCATTCTGAGTTCAACTTGTTCCAAACCAATCAAAAGGGTGTTACTTTCAGCCATATAATGCACGATATATACTTAAAAAACATGAAGAACATAGCTTAGATTTGCCACAACATGCACATCTCTCTCTATATATATCTATATATCTATATCTATATATATATTTTTTTCTATATATATCTAAATATATATATATATATATATATCCACCAAAGCACCCCGTCAACCCAACCTTAGCTTCGGCTCAAGAAATGCGCCACCGGCGGCACCTGCTTTGGCAATGACATCTGCGGCCGCTTCGATGGAGCTCTCCAGCGAATAGCCGGACCTGCCACGGCTCCGGCGCTTGGTTGCTCGGTTGCTTGGTTGGTTCAGGTTGATTCGCTGGGTGGTTGTGATTGGTTGTGATGGGTTAGAGTTGCTTGCTTGCTTGCTTGGTCTTGCTTGCTTATGGCTGGTTGAGGCTGGTTAATTAAGGTTGGTTGAGGTTGGATGAGGTTGGATGAGGTTGATTTAGGTTAGTTGACGGATCCTAAGCATTAGCCGATATTAGCCGCCAACAACGATAAGGATATTTGAAGTACAACCGGTGGGTCAGTTAGCTGAGTTGTTGCGTTGCTTCGATGGGCGGGTCGTTTTCCATGACATGACAAAGCTAGTTAGCAAATCATAGCATCATACACATATAAACATGGGAATCAACCTCTATTCCGTGCCCAACTGTTGGAAGGTCTCCCCTACCTAGGCTTCCAGCCATCAGTTCACAACCTTGGCTGTTTCTCCCAAGGGGTTCCATCACCAACCCACCTCTTTGGGTCCGTCACGATCGACCGCGACGCCAAGAAGTTTCCCATGGCTGCAATGATGAACGACCACCTGGTTGTTGTGTGCACGTGCCATGTCGTTGTGGCTGTTTTCGGTTCCCAAACAGAAGGGATGCTTGTCTGCAAGTGTCTAGTCGAGCCGATGTTCGCCGGTAGTTTCTGCATTGTTCATCGATGACTGCTGCATGGCACTTGAACATGGGAAGTGTCCATCAGGACAGCTCCGGTGGTGTCTCCTGAAAGTTGCAAGCTTCTGTGCTAGCTTTGCTGGATTGTCTAGCAGCTGAGTCGTGAGCAAATTCCAAGCCAGCGGTTGGTTGAACAAAGCAGGGATTCCTATCATGGACCGTCAGAATCCCGGACAAACAAGCTGGTAGAAACATCTTGGAAATGGTTTGGTTGAAGGCTAATTAACTACCTCAAGCTGGTAGTTTCTGGGATGAGTCAGGAATTTCATGGCTTGTTAATGGTTTGGTTAAAACTTAATTAACTCTTGTGAATCATTGTTCAAGCCATGAAATTCCTGACTCATCCCATGCTTGCGGACGCCCCATGGCTCACAGGCCGTGGCTCTGGGCCACCGCACCGCCCGTGGTTGCCGCATGGAGCGCAAGGCGGGAGGCGACCAGTTGGGATCGTCCTGGTCTGGACCTTGCGGTGAAAGCCGTGGAACTGGAGGCATTGGACCACGGCAAGTGGAGGCATTCACCATGGTTATAGAGATTTGTTATAAGAACTATAGGGGTTATAATGGTTATAGAGATTTGTTATAGGAATTATAGGGGTTATAGATTTGTTCTAGGGATTATAGGGGCTATGAAGCATGTTATAGGCAGTTTTAGGGGTTGTGGTTATGGAAGGTTATAATCTACCTTAGTGGTTACTAACCCTGGTTACCGGGTCTGTAAGCTACCTTTTATAGGGTTTATAACCATGGCTATGTCCTAGTTATAAACTCAGCTACACATCCAAGTAGGAAAATTATGACCCAGGGCTAAGGGGATGATGACTATACCAAGCGGCTTATCTACATCTCTCTGTATAGTGGTCGTGACCATAGGAAATTGAGCCATTCCGTGTTGGAACGGATACATGCAATGAAAACGCCTATGGATGATGACCCACTTGTCCAGGATTTGCATTGACTGTGTGAGAGAACCGTGCGTTAAACTAACCGGTTGATGTGGATTAGTTCATCCAACTGTGGTGGTTTTCTGGTTCTGTGTTAGTTCGAGCCAGGATTGAACTAAACTAAATTAAGTATGTTGTCGAGTTCTGGCTCTCGTGGCTTTATTGCTTCTCCTTTCTTGCCTTCGTTGTTTCACCTTTCGTGGTCGCCAAATGTCGCCAATGGGTTCAGGTGCTGCCCGCTGTGTCCTCCATTCTCTCCACACCCGAGCATGTCAAGGTGTGTCAAATCCAACCCTCCGCGTTGAGCTTTGACGTTGCATTGCTACGAGGTCTTCCCTCCCACCAACCAGGCTTTGCTGACGCTGTGAGTCATTTCTGCGGGGTCGATGCACCCATGGCTACCTGCGCCTTGACTTTTGAGCTCCCAAATTGTGTAGTTTAGAGGCTACCACTGTCGCTATCAATCATCCACAGCGATTCAGAAACTATTCTTCATCGTCGTCATCATCATCGTCATCATGATCATCATCATCAACATCATCATCATCATGATCATCATCATCAACATCATCATCATCATCAACATCATCATCATCATCAACATCAACATCATCAACATCATCATCATCAACATCATCATCATCAACACCATCATCATCATCAACATCATCATCATCATCATCAACATCATCATCATCAACATCATCAACATCGTCATCATCATCATCATCACCATCATCATCATCATCATCATCGTCATCGTCATGGTCATCATCATCATCATCATCATCATCAACATCAACATCAACATCAACATCATCATCATCATCATCATCGTCATCGTCATCGTCATCGTCATCATCATCATCATCATCATCATCATCATCATCAACATCAACATCATCAACATCATCATCATCAACATCAACATCAACATCATCATCATCATCATCAACATCATCATCATCATAATCATCATCATCATCAACATCAACATCAACATCAACATCATCATCATCATCATCAACATCATCATCATCATCACCAACATCATCATCATCATCGTCATCATCATCAACATCAACATCATCAACATCATCATCATCATCATCATCAACATCATCATCATCCATCATCATCATCATCAACATCAACATCAACATCAACATCAACATCAACATCATCATCATCATCATCATCATCATCATCATCATCATCATCATCATCGTCATCGTCATCGTCATCGTCATCATCATCATCATCAACAACATCATCATCATCATCATCATCATCATCATCGCTACACCCAGGTTCCAAAGGTCCAGGTTGGAATCTGCCACCCCACCGTTGCGGGCCGGCGTACGGAAGGATTCCAGGCTGCGAAGCGGTTGGTTGGACGTGCTGCCGGCACCTCCTTGCGGCCATGGAGATGGTGCCAATGGGATGGAAATCGTGGCAAGTCATGCTGGGTGGTCATGGCTAGTCACGGCTAGTCATGGCTAGTCATGGCTAGTCATGGTTAGTCATGGTTAGTCATGGCTAATGATTACGTAATACTATAGTTGATAGTAGTTGATAATGGTTAACTATGGTGAACAATGGTGATTGAATCTTCATTGGTAAATCTGTGACCAATGGGCTCACGAACCAGCCAAGTGACTACATGCATCGAGACATACTGTACATCATGCAGTTCCCATATTGTGGCACTAGATCCCTGGATTGTGTGTCAAAGCTCCCCCATTCTCCGGCCTGAGTTCAATGGCTTTGGAAGTCTTGGTACTATAATTAGGTAGTTTTTAAATCATGGATGCGACTCTTGGGGCGGATTCTCCCTGTCCTCCAGGCTATGCCTCCTAAGACTGGGAGCGTCGAAGTTTGACAAACATCAGTTCAAACGACAATCAACCATGTTGGCGATAGGGGCACCCATCTGCCAGTCTGAGCAATGCCCCAAGTTGGTTCCTCCCAAAAAAGGAGAATGAAGCTGTTGGAATCTGGGCCAAACGAGCCAATACAGGGGCTGAGCCATCCCATCATCCCATCTGTATGTTCGTTGGCCACACATGTGACTGCATCTCCCCAGCTGCAGGCTGCAGCCCCCAGGTGGCTCCTACGATGTAAATGGTCGAAGGAAACATCTGATCCAACCTGCAGCTGACTATGGAAATCATGGCGTGGCGGTCCCCCTTCCAAGCCACGTTTCGTGGTTATTGAACCAAGGCTTCCCCTCAATAAGTTGGAATGAGCCCCAAGGAATCATCAAGCTCCACGACATTCAGCCAACCGGGTTTGTAAAGCCTCAAATGGTTCATGCACCCTGAGTCTTGGATGGTTTCCCAACCCACTTGGAGTACCACTATGACTTCGATATACTGTATACTTCGATTGTGCTTCTGTTTCGAACTTCAATGTTCATTGCATCAGGAGTGGCACATCACTTGCTGAATGGTAGTCACAAACATACCCAATGGTCACTTACCACATTTAAACCATCATCCATTCTACATGCTGCAACCATCCTCATTCACCATTCATCATCTCAACCAACATGACTCTCTCCATCACTGATCAGCGACCATCAATGACCATCATAAAGTATCAGTCAAGTATCATCATGGACAAGCCATCAGCAAATGACCATCATTGACCTCCATTGAATCATCAATTCACGACCACATAGCTCATGAACCATCAATTAACCATCATTATCGTAATCATCCCTGTTCATCAGTAAACCCTTCAGCATTGGTCAGTAACCATCCAGTTTTCATCTGTATTGACCATGATAATCATTCAATGCTGATGCAATCAATATTGGATTTGTTGATGATCCCATCCATAGCTTCATAACATTTTATAACCATCCAATGTTCATCAGTAACCATCCATTTTCATCAGCAACCATCCATGTCCATCCATTTTTGAGCAACCAATGAGTACCATGATCATCAACCATCCCAAGGGAGCTATAGACTCACCATTGCATCCATCAACCATCCATGGCAACATCAACCATCGACCATGATTTATTCGAACCACTCCGAAAAAAACATTGAACAAAATGACAAAAGTCCGAAACAAAAATCTGAAAAACATCGAAACACATGACAAAAATCCGAAAAAAATGACAAAATAATCCAAAAAGAAATCCACCATCCCCTTAAAATCCCAGGTCTGGGGCTCCCAGCTGCGATGCACAGAGGGCCATGCCGCGGCTCAAGCTCCGGGACACCAAGGGCAGCTGCTGCAAGCTGCAGGGCCTTGGCTGCGGAGTGACCAACCAGCACCAGAGATTGGTGGTCGCTCATATGGGGGTTGACCTGCGAAGCTACAAAGTACTCTAAAGTACTACCAACCTAAGACCCGGCCACACCGAAGTAACTGGCAAAGTCTTTTGTCTCCAGGCACTTGAGCCAAAGTGCAAGTAGCACAGAGGCAAAGTAAGTACGGAGTACGCGCAGGGCAAAAGTGCTGTATGTTTCGCACGCCCCCTTGGACTATAAAGTCTTGCTTTTAGTCCACAACCAATGAATTCAAAGTTCAAACTACTAGTGGAACATTCCAGGAAAGTTGTATCCTGACTCAGAAAAGTTCTTTTCCATTCCACAGTGCAAAGTCATGCAAGAAAGTTTGGATGGCCTCAAAAGTTGAATCGTGGTGCATTCTTGAAAGAAAAGTGTGGCCAATACTGAATTCAAAAGTGTGACGTAAATGGATTCAAAGTGTGATGCATAAATCTGTCCCATGCAAAGTTCAAAGTTGCAAGGATCATGCTATCACTGAAAGTGTACAAAGTTCAACATGAGTCTGTACCATGGAAAGTGAATCCAAGTATCATGTTGACAGAAGTGCAAAACGTGTCACTGCAAACATTCAAAAAAAAGTGCAAGTGACAAAACTCGATGCCAAACTGAATGCAAAAGTGTACTGGACATGCAACTGACAAGGTGTCGATCTATGCAAAGTTCCAAACGAATTCAACTCAAACTAATTCCAAACGAAAAGTTGTCAAAAATTCTGGCAAATAGCTTCCTGCAAGTAGGCCGGCAGCCGCAAAAGGCAATGACAACGAAAACATTTGCTGTCCCCACATGTAGTTCGCTGCCAAGCTGAAAGCGAAGTTGGAGGCTGTTCGCATGGCAGCAATGTCGTCTGCGATCACCTTGTCCTCCATGTTGAGCATGATTCCGGGGCACTTGGGCAGCAAACGTAATTTGCTGTGGAAGTCTGGGCTGAAGAGGGTGAGGATGATTTCAAGCCCAACACGCAGAGATGATCCAAACCTGGCAGAGTCGTTCTCAATATCCCAAAAAACCATGCCATTTCCACAATCATAACACCATTGAACATCAATCATTACCCCTCATCGGCCACCAAATTAACCAACCTTGATGGTTCATGACCAACCGCCAAGTATTGGGCTGTGTAGTTGACCCACGCACCTGAAACTCACCCACAAGGATAAATACCCAGGAACATGTTCCCAAATTAGATTCGGCAACATGTTTCACAAAAAAAACCCTAAATTCTGCAACATGTTTTTTCATATTTAGTTATGTTGGACTGGGGCAAACTTCTCAACATACCCCTTAAACATACCGGGGAAACACGCCTGGAATCCTAGTTTGCCCAAGAGTTAATCTAAACAAGTGCGATGTCTTGGTTGCTTCCTTTGGTTGTTTTTGCTGATGTGGGGATAAGGGTGGAAACCATGAACCCTGGTCGGCCACCAGAACCAATCTGGCCTGGCTCTTTGGGCGACCCACTCCAGTTGTTTCACCCTGGTCCCTCTTTGCGTGACCTCCAAATCAGCCGCGTGGTTGAATTCCATCGCCTTGCCCACCTCTGCGATGATGGTCAACTCCTGTCTCAGCGCACTTTGCTGGGTGAAATCATGGACCATCTGATGCGGTCCACGTCCTTTGTAAGAAGCGTACAGCTCGGTCTTTGTCCAGCGCTTGACAGTTTGCGGGTCTTCCTCACCCTCACCCTCCTCATCCTCATACTCATTCCCTTGCACTGCCTCAGGGCTAGCCTGGGCGCGTGTAGGATGTAGTGGTCTTCATGGCTTGGACACTTGTTGTGAGGAACCCGGCTTAGTTGTCACAAATTATTATTATCAACGGTTTGGCAATAATATTGAATCCCCATAATCGAAAAAAAGAGAGCAAGCTCTGGTAGAGAGAACATTGGAAAAACTGTTCCTGATGTAAAGCTTCGTGCAGGAACAAGGGCCCTCTATAGCGCATCAAAAAATGAAATATCCAATCAAACAGCCCTCCCCGTTGATCTGTTCTGTATATCAGTTGAGGCACTCCGAGTCCCCAAATCACCGCAACTGAGGCTTCTTTGACAACACTCCAGTCCACCAGAAGAGCTCTCAGGCTCGCGATCAGTCCGAAAAAGGTTTTGTTCTTTACCTGGGCCATGTGATGATGGGGCAAACTGAACCTTTCCCAACTATTAGAATGGAAATGAGTGTGGAATAACGCGCAACTAAAGATATACTAAATGGAAGAAAAAAACAAGGGTTGGGAATACGGGCCATTCACTGGAGGACCATGGGGAAAGAGGAACGGTGGGAAGCCTACACCAGAACCTGTTATTTCATTTGGAAATTAAACCAGAAATAGGAGTGGATTAAGCCTGGAATAAAAACACCACTTTGAATATTTTACCATATCTTACCCGTTCCATACACCACTTTGTTTGCAACCAGGAGCGAAACTCAAGGGGGCACCAGCGGCGTCAATTCAACAGAAACAAATTGCAAACCCCAAGAGATGCAAACATAACCCAATAGTAAGACAATAAGAGCATACAAACCATGTCATACCCGAGTTTTGGGGCTGGAGCTGGAGACATGTCAGCGAGGGCGGTTTCCTCACTAGTTGCACGCATCACCATTGGTAAACTTCCCCTGAGCTCCCCTGAAACCTCACACGGAGACCGCCCAAACAAGACTTGCAAGGCACAAAAAGCCCCCGCTTCCTGATGCTCGGAGTGTTGAGCAGGGCGTCAATGTCCATGGGCGGCACATCATCGCCAGAGAAATCCGAGACGCCTTTGTCACGAAGGGCTTGGTGAGTCAGGTCCTCCATGTATGCCTCGTCTTGCGTCTCAAGGAATGCTCGGAAAAATTCCTGTCGGGATAGCAGCCTGTCGCCCGACATGTATGCCCCATGCGCATAGTTGCAGATGATGGATCCTTTCATCGCAGCATTGGAAAGGGATGCCTCGGGGTGTCCAAAGTTGTGAGGATTGCCCCATGTCCGAAAAAATGCAGTCAGAAGATATGCCAGATATAATACTACCAAAAATATAACCGTTGGTATTTTTCCGGGATATGTACTACCTGATCACTACCCACATACCTGCCACACGCTACCTAGATACTATAATTGGACACAACCTATCTACTGCCTATTTGCCACCATTTGCTACCTATAGGACCTATAGAGTACCTACATATTTCCTTTATACTACTTATATGCGACATATACTGCCTATATACAACATACATACTATCCAAATACGATCTATACATATATTACATGCTCGAAATCTGCGCCAAGGCACACACTGCCTGAGCGCGCGTTTAAGCGAATTCCACTGAGGGTGTGAAACTTCAGGTTCTGCCAGCCCCCTGCATCCCACAAAGCTGAAAAGCCAGTGGTAGCTTTTGAACTGGCTGCTTTCCTCGTCCGACACCTTGGATGGGGCTGTAAACCATTTCTGGAATCTGTTAGGCTTTGCAGGTCCCAGCTGCCTTGTAAGCTTTCATTGCAACTTCTCCCAAAAAATAAGATACAACACGTTGATCTAAGCAAATTCTTGCTACCAAAGGAATAGGGCTGGAATAAGGAACCAAAGCTAAGCCACACTCTGCCCGTGCTTGAAAGGGGACCAACAAAAACCAGTTAGCAGGACCCGAGATAAGATTTTGGAACATCATCAAATCGGCGGGGGTTGAAAGGATCTGGCAATCTAGCCTCCGAACTGACTCGCAACTAGGTTCTTGATACTATGGTTGGAATCATCTTTCTGACAGCTGTCCCTTCCTAGCCCAAGAATCAAAACTATTTAATTTAGGGGCACCACTTGTGCCTGAACCGCCCAAGAACCACCACAGCCTCTAAGATAGAAAAGTGACTGTTTTCAATATGGCCATCTGTTCGACCGGGATTGGCTTCAAGTTTTTCACACTCTCCCCCTTGTAGTCGTTCCGCTCGGAGATCCAGTTGGGAAAAAAAAAGCCAAGGCCGCCCGGGATCCCCAAACAAGTGAAGATGTGGTGGAGAAGCTTGATCATGACCTCATCCAGAGCAGGAGACCGGGAGCTGCAGATAGAGTCCGGTAGACCAATCCGTGT
>VSDK01002657.1:182086-210284 GCA_009767595.1 Symbiodinium kawagutii | reverse complement strand
TAAGAATCACCCAACAATCAGAATTAATAAAAAATGTTTCGTACTCGCTTGAAACAAGTATTCACCGATAATCACTAAGTCACTAAGAGGTGTTTTTTCTTTTTATATGAAACAGTAATATGAAACAACTAAAAAACTCACAGATAGAAAAATCCGGTGGAATCATCAACCATCGCCAGCACTAATAGCCTCCAATAATCATGATTAAGCACCATGATCAATAAGAATTGCTAACAATGTTCAAAGATTTTATATCATAACATACCTTTATCCAACTCAACTTAAAACCAGACGTGCCCGAGTGCCCCGTATTTTCTGGTACGTGAATCTGCACGAAACCGTATATATATATACGAAAAATGAGGTTTTGTTGTCACTTTTTTTTTTTTGGACATGTTGAGTCGACATGAGTAAAAAGTGCCCCGAAACGCGAGTTTTACTGATAGCTGAATCTGCACGAAAACGTATATATATATATATATATATACGCGAAATGAGGTTTTGGTGACACTTTCCCTGTGTCAGAATCCCACTTTTTCCTGAAAAAACTCAGGATTTTGTGTACAATTTTAATTTTCTATCTGCAAGTTCGGGAAAAATTTCTATCTGCATCCTGAGTGCCTTTTCTATCTGCAAGGTTTTTTAGTTTTGGCTCGTTTTGCGCATTTTCTATCTGCAAGTTATCCACTATACTTTGTAAATTGGTTTTGGGATGAATTACTTTCCAAAATTACTATTTATTGGTGAAAGGATCACTTAGATTTTAACAAGTATAGATACATACATATGTGGGATTCTGCAGGACGATGACCAAGTGGAAGGCGAAGAGGAGGATGCGGATTACCAGGAGATTGTTGCAGAGATGTGCACTTTGGAGGAGGAAGATGATACAAACACTGACTCGTCTGACCAAGCAAACGCTCCTGAGGTGTGGTTGCTATCCCAGAAAACAATTGTTATCATTATTCCATTACTATTTCCCATCTACAATTTGTACTACACCACTCATTGGCCATATAAATATTTTAATAGTGATGCGGCTATAACTATCAATATTATAAATATATATATATATATATAATAAGTAGCCATATATAGCTGACTTTGGTTTACATTATTTGTATTAGGTTCAGTGATGATGTGCTTTTTATTTGTTTGTTTTTAAAGTCATAACACAGTCTTCAAACAGACTGTGGCCTAGAATCTAAGACTCTGACTCTAAATAACTACAAAACAATCTATATACATATATAACCCTACCGGCTGCAAAAAACCCTTGCAAATAGTGAAACAACTAACATGGCAATTTTGCATTAACTACTAGATTCACCAATTGAAGTGTGGACACTGTCACTCATGTGTGTTGCTGTGTGTGCCTGACAGGTGGCGGTGGATCCAAATCCACCATCGAACCCAGAGAATCCGCAAGACGAGAAGGTTGGGTCTATGGGTCAGAAACAAAACTAACATGAGGCCTAATATCTTGTGGTGAACAAAGTTGGGTAGCTCTTGATCAACGGTTTCTTTTATGGTTGTATCATGGTCTACACTTTTTGATGGGGGTGCAGGATGTTGTCCAGTATTGAATATGAATTAATTTTAGAGCTACTGGTTTTCAAACCATTTTTATTGCTAATAGTTATATTTGATTTCTGATTCCCTGGTTTCAATGAATTATTCAAATAACCTGACCACAGGCACCTGCTGATGTGGACATGGAGCCAACAGAAAAGCGAGCACGCAATGATGGCCCTCATGCTCCAAAGCAACACCGTGGAGAGCCTGTGTGCAACCTCCCCCCATGTTGCAAAGCAACGTTGGGATTTCCTGTTGGTTTGTCTCCCTTCATCCAAGTTCGTTGGCCTAAAGGGTATCTTTTCAAGGGAAAGGAATCCAGGGCCATGTCGTATAGAGATGCTGAAGGATTGGCTGTGCCAAGGGGTACGACAAGAACCTATGCTATGGCTGTGCAGTCAGTTGAGTCATGGGCTTGGAGTTGGTTTCAAGAACTCACTCCAACCACTCAGGCATCTCTTCGTGCCAGTGTCAAAGAGCACTTGGAAGAGAGACCGCCAAAAAAACAAAAGACTTAGATGCCTACCTGGCTTTTTTTTGTGCCTCTGGTTTCCAGATGCGTTGAGTTTAGGAAAATAAGTAGTCATAGAAGGAAAAACGACAACAACAATAAAGCGATCACCTTTGTTTGGGGATGCATCTCGAAGGGAACCTGAGAACTTTCCAAGGGGAACACGTGTTACCAAACATGTGGCAAGGGGGATTAAAAAGTATGCACGCGCGATGCCGACATGGAGGTGGACTTCATCAGGCTGGATCGGAAACCCTGAATTTTTTTCAGGTGTTTTGGTTCAAAGTAGGGACAGCCTTGGAGTATGGGGAAGAATCTCTTAGAATCATTAACTTTTTCATGACGAGGGGCTGAACCACCAACCAGTTAATGAGTCCATGATCATTATTAGCCATTATGAACCATATGTAGCTGTCATTCACCATGTTTTCCCCATCCAGTAACCATTATCAACCATAATTAATGATCATCATTAATTAGCCTATTATCAACCATCATTAACCATTATTCACTACTAATTAGAGGTGTGGCTGAACCACCAAGCATCACCAGGACTGAAGTCTGTCCTTTCTGCAGCTTCAAGTGGTTTCATCCAACCGACTGGGTCAGCTCTACGCACCTTGGCTGCGAGCTGAGATGGTGTTGCTGGTGGTACCCGGCATAGCCTCAAAAATGGTGGGTTTACAGTGCTGGGTGGATTGCAGCTATGAACTTAGCTTTTTAGCTTTTTTGGGATATGATTGATTTACCATATAGCCACTAAAAATTAGACTTTTAGCTAGGGATCTAACAGCCACCAAGAGGGTAACCATGGTCAACAATGATTATCTACGAGGGAATATTAAGCAACTAATAGGGGATATACCAACTATACTGGATGGTTCATTAGCAACAATATGAAGAACAGTTTTATAGTGGTTAACAATGGTTCTGAACAAAGGGGCGATAACCCAAAACAGGGGATATACCAACTATATTTGGTTGCTTACGATAAACAACTGATATTGGATGATTTGGTGGACCCCTATTTTGAGAAACCACCATATGTTCTTTTTTCACCTGCCAACCAAGTATTTCTGTTGATTAATCTAGCAGTTTAGCAGCAATCTTTGCAGTACCCGCATGGCTAATTATGGTAATAAGTGATGTATCCCAGATACTCCAAGTGCGGTTTTTTCACCTACATGTACCCATGAAATGAACCCAAACAGAAGTAAACATATTCTACATGGAGCATCTGGGTATGGTTCTTAAGAACTAACAACAACTTTATGGTTGACAACTGATTGTGACGGTGAAGAACTATAGTGGCAATGGGTACGGAAACAGCCGCAGACCGACGCAGCCTTGAGTGGCACCCTCCTCTCAGCGAGATGAGCAGACACGATGTGGCGGTGTTGGGGTCATCCAAGATGGCGACTTAGAAGTTTCAAGGTGGTCCAATTGTCGGGTGAGTTGGGATCCTAATTAGTTACATGGAAAATCCATCGTTTATAATTGAGATGTTTACCTGGAAACAATGGCAATGTTTAGCTTCCAGGTTAGTTTACCTGAGGGGGATACACAGTGGTGATAAGTTAGTTTACATCCCAACTAAGCATAGCTTTATCTACCATAACTGGTCGTAAACTAACGGCAGATACCTCTCTTTGTACGTTTGTTATTTGTATTTGTCAATGTAACATGATCAAACATACCATTGAAGACCAATCATCAATGATAGCACTCATACAAGGTGGGCCCCCTAGTTATAAGTCGATTAATGAGCTATCTAACTATAGTTATATCTACCATAACTGGTAGTTACCCTAGTTATAACCCAACTTGGCTAACTAAGGGGGCCCACCTTGTATGATATCTCATCCATGGAACATGATTTTCAACCCACGTTTTCCATCTGAGATCTCCCCCGGCAGTCACGGTTGATTTCAACGCCAGCAGGAACTCGGGCGCCCAGTCGCAGTCCCGCGTGAGCGACCTTTGTTCCGTCGAAGGTGGGAGCCCACGGTTGGGTCGTGTTGGCCGGTGGCGCCACCCATGGCGGGGCGCCAGTTGAGAGATGGCGAGCTGGGTCAAGCAGTTGTTCAACCAACAACCATGGTGATGGTAGTCAACCCCATGGTTTATCTTCCAATGGTGAATGGTTAACAATAGGGATGATAACTAACAATTAGAGGGGATATATAGCAACTAAATGGCTGTGGGTCAAGCAATCAAAAAACCAACAACCAATGGTTAACTGGCTAGTCAATGGTTAATAGTCGGGGATATTAAGCAGCAAGAATAGGCAATATACCAGCTATATATGGATCAATATTAACCAACCAACTAATGGTGGTTAATGATAGGGGAAGCAGGGGTACACGGTGAACTGACCCACTGCCATACAGTATATTTACTCCTTTTTAGATAGTTGTATCATGTTATATCATTATATCACATTATATCCACTCCCCTAGACATTCAAGTCTTAGCTGGGGATTCTGCCAGCCACCAGTGGTCTTGTTGCTGATGAATCAGTTGATGGTTGAGCGCATTATCGCATCAGAGTCCCGTGCAAGCGCATCGTTCTCCTTGGTGCATCACCAACTAAAGCTTAGCAACTAGGTGAATATCTTTCTAAAGTATGAGTTAGGTTGGCTCGTAACGATCATGAACCTGAAATTCGTAGGTGATGCAACTCATGCACGGTAGAGGTCACAAATGAATTCATCGCTTGTCATCACCGGGGATCCGGACCATGTCGGCACCCGCGCATCGTTCGCAAAAATGCGCTGGTCGCCATCAGAAACCATCCATGATGTCGTCAACACTTGGCTCCGTGAATCAGTAGCAGTTGGTTCTTGACCATTCTCAAGCAGTTCACCGGCGGTCATCAGTGTAACCTTCATTAACCCTGTTCCTTTGGTTGCTTTGGTTGTTTTACCATGCTAATCATGATATATCATGGGAATTAACCGTTCTAGATTGTATATAGCTTAAGCTTCACATTCACTACTATCACCTAGGAATTGCAGCACTTGTTCAAAAAGTTAAATACACCTCAAACATTCACCGACTTAGCTAGTATCACATAGTTAGTTGCTTATTCAGCATGCTCAACATCGTCATCCCCCATCAGCATGGCCACCTTCAGCATGGCTCCAGGAAATGTCACGGTGACCAACCCAGACCTGGCCGCTTGGATGGAGGGGATCGATGGGTGGCCGTGGTTCGCTGTGGTTCCACCGGCTGGGTTGCTTGGAGGTTGGCTAGGCCGGTTGGTTGGAGTAGTGTGAAGAAATGGTTGGTTGATTAGTTCATGAATCAACATGCATCAATGGTGATCAACCACCAATGTTGATGGTATAAGTAGTTGTTGATGAATCAATGATTGATATAGCGAATAAATGGTGAATAAGTAGATGAATAAATAGATTTAAACTATTCAATAATTGGTTGATGAATCACAGTTGACAACCCATTGGTGAATAGATGGTTGGTTGGAGTTGATGTCCAACCAACAGTTGATTGCTACTAGATACTGTAGACTGCAGTGAGGCTACGGTTTGACCAAGAACTTTGAGATTTGTACTACTGGGAATAGAACCATGAATGACCAATTAGTATTGGTTCATTGAGTGCTCGTTAGGGAGCCCAGGAATTATGGGAGTTCAAGCGGTATCAGTGGTGATTATGATGTGATTATGGTATGATTATCACATTTGTTTGTGGGATGACTATTGCTGGGAAAGTAACATTGATGTAATTGTGATATAAGCAACCAGTGATCAAGGTGGTAGTAGTGAATTATAGGGGAATGTATATATATATATATGGATGCATGGGGATATCACGAATAACGAATAAACAGTTATGTCATGCTGTTTTTTTCCTCCAATGTTCAAGTGCAACCAGTTGCGGTGTCCAAGAAGTTCTATCCTAGTTGGCCACTTGGCAAAATCCAACATGGCTGTTGGTCAAAACCCTGTACACCTTGTTCCGCCGTCATTAGCCATTGTATTACCTACATTTTTTGGTCATCATCCCCTCGTTTTGATGGTTATACCCATAGCCACATCAGCATTAATCAAATCAGACAACTAATCAACAATGCTCAGCTAGCTACTAGTGCTTTTTTCAATCATCAGCTGAATTCTTGGTCTTTCACCTGGTGATCCAACGGTTAATGGTTAATGTCAACCCCGGATTAATACACCCCTGGTTCATTAATAGGGGGGTATCCCCTAAAAGCCTTGGTTTCCCACTAAAACGGTACCCCCCCAATTAATCAACTTGGGTTTTATTGATTTGGGGTTGGCATTAATTAACCAACTTGCTAAGCTAGGATTGCCCGATTAACCATGCAGAAGAAGTCTATGGTGCTTGTTCTAATGGTTAAAAGTCTTTAATCAACCAAGTTATGTTATCACTTCAACCAGCCTTCAACGGTTAAAACGATGCTTAACCAGCCACGTTGTTATAATTTACTTTTCAGCGACGGAAAACGAGATGATCTTGATGATGATGATGATGATGATGATGATGATGATGATGATGATGATTATGATGATGATGATAGTGGTTTATGATAGCTGGTGGTTGATAATTGCTGGTGGTTGCATAATTGATGATGATGATGATGATGATGATGATGATGATGATGATGAGGATGATGATGATGATGATGATGATGATGATGGTGGTGGTGGTGGTGGTTTATCTGGCTGGTGGTTGGGAGGGAGCGAGGCCAGGAGCCAGGGGTATCCGACCATAGCCTTTTAAAGGGGGAGCCAAGGAGCTACCAGGGATGCCCTAACCAAATGGTTGCTTGATAGTTGATAGTGGTTGGTCATTCTTAATAATGGGTTGGACTATGGTTGCTTGACCAAAACTCTGCTTGATCCGGATTTGTTTGATTGATTGCAGTACTGCTAATCAACCATGGGGCCATTGACAGCAAACACATAATGATTGATCTGAAATTTGAACTCTTTAGACCCAGATACTTGTAATTTCTATGGGATTCTGTGCGAATTATATTATATGGCTGTGGGTCAGTTCACCCCGTACCCCTGGTTCCCTATCATGAACCATTGTTTTCCCTATAGTTTGTTGGTTATTATCCACCATTGTTGGTTGGTTAACTGCTTGACCCAGCTCGCCATATGGCTTTGTCCAAAATTGGTGTACCCCAGAAATGGCAACTGTTTCCCTGGCGGTCAACGGGCCGGTTGGTAAAGGGGTACCACCATGGCAATGGACAAACCCATGGTTGTTTGACCATTATTGTTAGTTATCATCCCATCTGATTAACAATTATCATTCTATTTTTTCCCATTATCAACCACTGTAAAACATGGTATAGGTAAGCTATTATTATTAATATTAACTACTATTGACCATGAATCATTCACTACTGAACCGCTGCTTATACCCACCATTCACCATTTTCGTGGCTCTAGGCTGCCTCAAGGCCCCCCTTAGTTGCGATGGTTTTCCGGCAACTTTTTGATGTTTCTTCTCGAGAACTAAGATGGAAGCCAAACATCGCCATATTCATAGGTAGCACCAGCTCTTTCTATTGTGGATTTTCCACGCAACCACAATAGATTGGGATTGAAGTGGGAAGATGTGTGGGAACGTATTGCCAATCAATTTGAACAATTGCCAATCATGGTTGCTCAACATGCGGGTCAACATGGGGTCTCTGTACGTATTGCTTCCGCTGGGGGTCTCTTAACCCGAGTTGATGGGCTTCCTCAAGAGACTCTTCCAGCGCCCGTGGATCCCCAGCTGTTTCGGGCTCCACTGGGCGGATCCCCAACCGCACGCGCCACGTCCCTGGGAGGTCTTCGACGTCGCTGTCTTCGAGAGCCTCGGGGAGCAGAGCAGCGTGGACCTGGCCCTGCGCGACATCGCCGCTGCAGCAACCGCCTTCGCGGCCGAGGCAGCACCGGGGTGTGGGGCCAGGAGCCGAGGAGCCGCTTAGGATGGCCGGGTGGTTTCATAGGGGCGTTGACTGACCACGAATGATGATGAATTTTCAAGGGATTAGCAACATCAATGGTTGAAAAACTACGAATTGTTGGTGCTTTGATTGACATTTTCCCCATTTTCCCGAGTGATTATTCAGAAATGGTTGGTTGACTTGCGCATATTTTTCCTAGTCAGGCTAAAGCCGTGGTAACAGTTGTGGTAGGTATAACCATCGTAGAATGGCGAATCGTAACCAGCTTGAACCGTTTTGGGGGCCCCACCTTGTACTGAATTGCGTAATTAATGACGATCATCGTCCACAAAACAATTCCTTGAAGGACTTGGGGTCTCACTTGACCTTATCACCAGGGGCATGGCCCTGCAAGTGGAGCCCAGTTGGTCAAGATTCGCCATTGAAACATGGATACATATAGCTATAGCTCTAACATACCCTATGCTTCCAGTTGCCATTATAATAGTAGGTAACCAGCTGATTTCTACCATCGTTGTAAGTGGGGTGGATTACCTGTCAAACGGGTAACTGGAAAAGCAGGGATAGTCGTAAGATGGTTATATCTAGTACAGATTATTTTACAAGTTAGCACTACTCTGTTAAGAGTCAAAGCTATATGGTGGTTTCTCAAAATAGGGGTAGCCCTAAATCATCCATTAATAGTCATTTATAGTAATAAACCAACCATTTTTTTGGGTCCCCTATTTTGAGAAACCACCATGTGTCAGTGTATACGTTGGTGAAGTGCCTGGTAGTTCCCCAAACTCTTCACCAACAAATCGCTCGCTTGCAACCGCAGCTGCAGCAGCACCGCAACGCGGTGCCGAAACGCCACGCGGCCGCCGCGCGCCAGTTGCCGGCAGACAACAACTCCTGGATCTTCACCTACTTCGATGGTCTTGACCCGACAGTGTGAAGCCCAGCGGGTCAGCATCACGGTAACAATCCATTGGTTTTAGGTTTTAGTGGTTGGTTACTGGTTGATTGGTGCTTGACTAGTGGCTCATACAATCATTTGATGATTTAACAAGTGGTTGATTAGTGCTGAATTCTGGTGCCTTGAAAGGTCTGCTACTTTGGGCCATGCTATGAAGTCTACAACTCCCCTGGCGGCGCCAAGTAGCCAAACAGATCTGACCAGCCTGATCAGTCATGGACCCAGCCATTATGTTCTACATGAGCGAATGTTTCTACTGCTGTAGATCTTACATGTCTCTGTACCCATTGCTGTGAAGCCATCGAACTGTTGGGATTTTGGGAAGTACATGGGCACTACCGATTGTGGTTTTGATCCAGCTGGCCATATAGTCGGTCCCCCATTCTTATTGGTTATCATCACCTGTTATCAAACATGAACCATTGTTCACCATCAGTTTCTAACAAGTGGTGATAGCAAACAACCGTAAGATATACACGTGATAAACTACACACATTAGGCAACCCTTATTCACCATAATTATGATGTTTTCTCAAAAAAGGTGTGCCCCCCCAAACCATCCAATAACAATCAATGACAACAATTTTCAATAATCAACCAACCATTCATCCTATACTAACCATTTATATTGGCTGGTTTTTAATGATGGTGGCTTACCATCATATAAATAACCAGTAATGATGGTTTATCAATTCATCCTTTTCTAACCATTTCTTAATAGGAGCCACTAACCATTTAATAGTCAACCAACCATTCATCCTCTACAAACCATTTACACTAATAAACCAACCATTTTTGTAAATTTTCAATGGTTTCTTACAGTAAATGATCGTATATAATTGATATTTGGATACCATATATCAATGATAAGAATTCTCAATAACCAACCATCATAGTTTCTATATCCCCTATAGATTGCTTATAATCCCCTTCTTCATGACCATTTTTAACCACCATCAACCAACCGTAGCTTTGTGGTTCCTTAGAGAAACCATCCATTGCTGGTCATGGCGCCTAGCCAGCAACACATGCAGCGCCCAAGGCCGGCGCCGAATGCTTGAGATATCAGGCGGACCGGATTCTGTTTGCACCGGGGAAAACAATGTGAGATTAGGCAACAATGCCTTGGAGCGATTATTAGTATACTGGATGGCTTATACCCACTAACTTAGGTGTTTAGTGTTTTTGGGATATGATTGATTTACCATAGAACCACTAAACATATATTTTTAGCAAGGGATCTATAAGCCACCAAGTATAGATAAATAATGAATTGGTATACTAATAGTTAATAGAGTTAATACTTACTAGTAACTAGTATTGATGTATAATGTAATTATTGATGATTAATTATTAGTATGTCAACTAGAGTTAATAATTGATATTAACATCCATCATTATGAATTGATACATCCAATGAGTATAGTACTGGTTTATTACCAATGATTAGTATTAGTATAAAAAAACAATTGGTATTAATGGTGAGTACACAGTTGGTTTATTGAGCAACAATGGTTTACTACACTTTCTGGTTGGTGTTTTTAAACATGTTTTGTTTTCCCTAGTACTTATTAACAAATGGTTGGTTGACACATATTTTTCGAAGGCCTTGAAACCACCAACCAGTTTTATTACTGTAAATGGTTGATAAGGAATGACTTGGATGGTTGACAATGGATGACGTGGGGGGTCTACAATGAGTTGGTATCAATAGATGTTCATGGTTGTGGTAATGTAGGGGATTCTTTATGATGGTTAATGATAGGGATTAGTAGGGGATAATAACCAACACGGATGGTGAAACAGCTAGTATCTGGTGGTTTCTCAAAATAGGATGAGTAACAATGATCCTGGGTAATGATAGGGGATGAGCAAAAACAATAGTGGTTAAACAGCTACTGTGATTTCTCAGCCATACGGGTTCTCCGAAGAAATGATGGGTTCATAACTATAAATGGTTAATGATGGATGGCTTCCACAATGAGTTGGAATCAATGAGTGACGATTCTATATGCATGGTATATGTCAATGACGATAACAGCAAGCCTTGGAACGATGCTTACTCGCTAGCAATGTAGCTACTAGATCTCTAGCAACGGTATTGGCCAGCAATGAGTTGGTAGCATTAAGTAACTAGCACGGATATTTTGTTACTCAATGGGAGGTCATTGGTAGCGACCGTTGTTGCTCACTATTGCTTAGTTCATTGTATAGCAATGATTCGATGCCTGTTCTCCAAATCAATGGAAACAATGGCCAGGGACCCAACTGCTGGGTAAACTAGCTGGTGGTTGGGAGGCCAGCCACAGCCACAAATGGGTAGCAATTATTGGAATCACTGAGCTTAGTCCCTGGAGTTGCAAAGTATCAGAACTTGTCGATTCTTGTGGGTAATGATACGTCTACAAGACTCAACTGCCTACACATAGGTTCGGATTTACCATGAAAAAACTAATGATGATGTTCTGGAAAAGAAAGGCATACTTTCAAAATCCAAGGGTCCCAGTGAGAGCTTCTACAAGATTGGTATGTAAATAGTTTCCCTGTTTGTGATGGTCCACATTCCTATTATATCCATTTCGGTATGTTCGTGATTGTTGAACATCTATAGACCTGGCAAGAGCCCATCATTGTACCTCCACGTCTGAGAAAAATTAATTCCACCATGAGTCAACGCGATTCGCTCCACCCAATTTGTGACTTTAAGAGCTTCCCCCTGGTTTCCCAAAGATATGTATCATCATTGATCGTGTGGGAGCTAAGGGGATGATTTTCCCTCGAGAGCTATCTCAAACCCACAAACCACTGCAGTGTCTACAAGGTGGGAACCCAAGATAGCTAAGTTGGTTCATGAATGTTTATAGCTAGGGTTATTCCTTGTTATGGTAGATATGACCATACTTCAATGGCTTATTAACCAGCTTATAACTAGGGGGGGCCACCTTGGAGGTCACCAGTCAGGCCGCTTGTAACGTTCCCCAGTTGTCGGTTTTACAGCGGCCTCGCAGGCCATTGTTGACGCGATGCCCAATATGGAGACCCGCCTGGTGCCTTTGAAGGTGCGGAGCAGTGCGGAGCCTGCGGAGCTGGACCGGCGCTGGAAGCCGGCGCGCGATCCCGGTTCGAAGGTGGATGAATGGTGAATGACTATAGCTGGTGAATGATGACCCATGAAGCACTAGTTTTTGAGAGAGTAGCTGCTCAAGAATTAATAATGGTTATGCGGTGGTTTCTGGTTGTGAAATGATAGTTGAGAATGCTTGCCACTGGTGATGATGGTTCAATGGTCCACGTTGAATTATGGTTCGAAATGAAATTTGTAGTGGCAACCAGATGCACTTTGCCCTAAAAATCAAACTTTAGCAGTGGAAGGGAACATCAGCAGTGGTGCAAACAGTAGCAGGAATGTTCTTTTAGTTGGTGCATTTCCTTATCTTTTGTTGGTCATTGTTGAATTTTGGCAGCGACCGACCCAGGTTCATCCGGATTGAACACAATGTTGGCAGGCAACCATCCGACCGGCTAGAGGCTAGCAACACCGATATGCTCAATTTAAAGGTTGCCAAAATTGTTTGTTCATATTAATCAAGAAGATGAAACTATTGCTTATAATTACTATTGATTGCATTGTTTTGATGAAAAGGTTGTTTGGTTGCGTGTGTTCGCTGATGCTGATCCAGATCCTTACGTTCATGCATTTGTCCACCCTGTTCATCTAGCTGAATCGGAAAACCACCGAGCAAAAGTGACTGCTCAACTAAATGTATGTCAATAAGAAATCCATCCATGCCTTGTGATACATTCATGGCCTAAAAACATAACCAGCTCTTGATAGCTGTTGGCTCTTGATTGTGAACCGCTCGGTCTGCGCATTGCGGTTGGGTGAATCATTCTCATGAAACATGCCTTGGAGCCAGCAGCCAGCAGTCGAGTCGTTACCGATCACTATAGGCAGGGACGCTGATGGGATGACCCCAGCGTTGGCATTGGATTATACGAAGAAATGTGGGCAGTAGAATAATCCTAGGTCTTGCCAAACGCTGGAATGCATATTGATGAACCATTGTGAACCAAGTATTTCTTCCTCTCTCTCTCTCTCCATGAGTCCATCATGTTCTATCCCCGTTGATGATTGATAGAATTTACCGTACATTCACATTTCTAATCTTGTTACATGCCACATTCTTACATTATCACTAGCAGTTGTACTACAAAACCATACATTACATCATACTAACAATGGCTACTGTATGCTTGTAGTCCAAGTGTTGGTGATGTTCGTCGTCGGCGACCCAGCTCGTCATCTAGACTATCGATTATTAAAGATCTATCATTCATGAACTAATATAGATAAAGGTGTGCAGCTAGATATAGGCAAGTACCGAATACCGTTGATCATTGGTTATTAGCCATTATTCAGCATTCTCAACCGACCTTTCTTAATTGATGAGCCATTATCAATTAACAAACCATCTTATATATTTTATTTGGCCATATACACATATGATCAGCCATTGCTTATATCTACTATTGATATCTATTGATTATCATAAACCATTCCTATCCAACCATTATTAACCAGCCTGAACCATCATTAGCTGGTTGTTGACCACCCTTGCACCATCATTTGCCTTTCTTACCCTTTGGTAGTCCCTGGCCTGGCAATGGAAATCACCAGTTTTCTGGGGAAAGCCCGGCAAATCCGTTTTTTTCATAGTGGATTTTCCACGGCCTGGTTATTTGTGGGTTCCCAGAAAGGTTCACCACTAGCAGTTTCACCCCACTGCTTAGCTTCTGCTAGTCCTTAACCTTGGTTGCGTGGAAAATCCACCATTGATTTCTGGATGGCTTATACCCACTAACTTAGGTTTTTAGTGTTTTTGGGATATGATTGGTTTACCATATAACCACTAAAGATATATTTTTATCAAGGGATCTATAAGCCACCAAGATTTACAGCTGGTTTTCTCATAGAAGTTATATCCGAACTAGGGAACTGACCTGGAAGATAAGCAAAAATCACACCATTTTTTGGGTGTTTCTCAAGCCATAGGGGTACCCCTAATCATCCAGTTTATTAGTCATTTATTGTAATAAACCGACTATTTTTTGGGGTTCCCCTATTTTGAGAAAGCACCATTTTTGCAGGTCAACCAGCGAAAAAAACATGGATTTTCAACTTCCAGGTGAGTTTCCCTGCTTGATCAACCACCATCCACCATCCCCGGCCGGGCCAGCTTAGCAGGTGGATGCGTTGTACTGGGACCCCGTCAGCGTCGAAACCATCAGACACTTGGAGCGCACGTCTGAATTCATGATGGCCGATGGAATTCATGAGGGTTGATAAGCAAATGATGGCGAAAAATGGTGGCGAATAATGGTTCAATGGGGAAAAGATGGTTTAGAAAAATCATGATGGTTAAATGATTCTTAAATGATGGTTGGTGGCATGGTGGTTATGGTTAGTTAATTGATGGCTAACTGATGGCTGATGATGGAGAATGATCGTGAATGATGGCTGTCAAGGGTCAATGATTGTTGTATGTTGGTCAATTGATAGTAATGATGGTTCACGATGCTTGTTTGTTGGCTGATGATGGTAGTGATGATTCATGATTGGATGATGGCAAATAATGCTTAAATGGTGGGTATATGGTGGGTATGGTTAGTTTATTGATGGTTTACTGATGATGAATCATGGTTGTCAATGGTGAATGTTGACAGTATGTTGTTTGATGATCGCAATGATGGTTCTTGATGCTTCTATGTTGGTTGAGGACTGAAACGATGGTTCATCAAACTCGTATGTTGGATGATGATGATGATGATGATGATGATGATGATGATGGTAATGATGGTTCATGATGGTTGTATGTTGGTTGATGATGATTAATTAATTATGTTTAAATGGTATGACGTTGCCCAACACTCACTTGGTTAATAAACATACATGATAAGTAGATGTTAGATGACGGTCTATGATGGCAAACAACGATTGCATATCATAGTTCAAAGCAAGATAATGATTACCATTTCATGGTAACATTGTTTTCACGACAGGATTTGTTTGGTTTTTTAGAATGGTGACATGGTGGTTAGAATGCTTGATGATTCTCGAATCATTTTCAAGTTGATGCTTCATGGCAGGTAACATCGACCATGAAGGCTATCAACGATAAAGAGTGTGCCTGATGAGCAATGATGGTTGAACCATGGGTGACCGATGGTTCACAATGATCACAATGGTTGTATTTTGTATTTGTGGTGGCCAGTGATGATTGATAGTTGCTGAATCATGCTTAATGACGCTTGATTGTTACTGACTGTTAATAATTGTTCATAGTTTGGCTAACAGTTTGCTCTCAGAACATATTGATGAATGTTGATGATAAATGATTGATTAAGTGTTTAAATTCATGAAACAGTTCTGGGAATGGCGCATGTCAATCTGCCGTTCCCAACTTCCTGGTATCACGTTTGCATCATCCTTGTGGAAGTACCACTACCCTCCTTCAAACCAACTGATGGATGCTACCAAGTCCCTTCAGTGCGCAAACGCATCAACCCAACCCCTGGGTCTGGCCTGTCATTACCAACATCTATCAAACCACTAGTTGATTATTATCCATTGTTGGTTGTCCAACCGTTTTAGTTTGGAATGATAGAACACTTGCGTCCACTGCCATGTTGCTTTGCTCCTGAACTAGTGATCACAGCGAGAGAAGCAGTTTCACCCAATTCGTGCTGTTGCCCTGCTCATATGTTGGAGCAACACCAGTTTATGGCTGTTTTTTTTAATACCAATTTCTTTATCTTTATTTGATATGAAGTGGGAACAATACCAGTTTATATCAACACCAACGACTAAGAGAAGTTTGCTCCCAATTATTCTTGTACTCAATGTGTGTCTTAACAATTAGTATTGTTAGTATTGTACTCAATTCTTGTACTATTGTTAGTTTATATTCTTAACAATGAATGATTTACAAAGTGCTCGATCAGCAAAGCCTTGGCATACACCAACACGCGACCATGTGTTCATCGTAATTGTGATGGGTACTGCTTGGTAATGGCTGCAAGTGATTGACCAGGATAGATATTCACTTTTCTGAATAGGAAACCAGGAAAATTCACTGCGGTTCATAAAGTATCTCCTACGTCAGATGGTGTGAGCTGGAAATTGCGAACCGTGCTTGATTGCCTGTTCTGAAACGTTCATTAACGGGCCACTATGAAGCATCAATTCTCCATTGCCGACCATGGGCTAATCAACATAAACTCACCATAAATTGGTCATTGCTAGCTACAATTGATCACCATTGACCCGGATTAGCAATGATTATATATGCGTTATTGGCCCTCACAATTTGTTGTTGCGCGTCAACAATTATGATTTCAGATTCATCACTAGATGGTAGTTGTTCATCATCGATCAACAACCAATATTCAACGTGAATCATTCTTCATGATTACCAGATAAATGACAGCGACAAGCTATAAGTGTCAGTTATCGCCAAGCTCGGCAGTTGATTTCAAAGCACAAGCTGAACATACCACCATACTTAACCATGAACCAAGATGATATAACCATCATAGTGACTACGAAGCGTTCACCTCCTTGGGGAGTGCCCCGGAGGGGAACGCATCGCCCGGATCCGAGGCGCTGATGTGCTGGTGCTTTGTGGTACCACTTCGATGCTGGGCGAGTTGCTGGGCGTAGCGCTACGTGGATCAGCTCGGTAGTTGCTGGTTTTTGATGGTGTTAATGGTTGGTTAATGGCTGGTTCATGGTTCGTAGATCAGCCTTATCAGTGGTTGATTGGTTGGTTTACTGAATTGCTGGTTAGAAAAAAATGGTTGGTCAATGGCCTGTTGATGGTTGATAAGACTTAAACAGCAAGAAATTTTAGGGATATAAACAACTACAACTGGTTGGTTGGTTGATTGCTGGCTGTTTGTTGGGCGGTAGCGATTCGGAGACAGGGATACCGAGTGCTAGCGCTTAAAAAGGCCTTCAAAGGGGGGGTGGTCCGAGGAGCTACGAGGAGTGGTGTAACCAAATGGTAGTTATTAGTGCTGATTATATTAATGCAATTTTTGACGCTTAGGGTTCAGTGCTAGTCAGTGATGATGGCTGCAAAAAAACAAATAGCAATGAACAGATGATGTTGAAGTGATGGTAAGGTGATTGGCAAACGATGGTCAGATGATTGGCAAATGATGGTTCAGTGTTTGGCAAACTATGGTCATATGAATCTGAAATCATTTTACAGATGGATAACTGATGGGTGGATGTTGGATGAAACATGGTTAAAGAATTGTTAGTGATGTCAGATGATAGACGCTGCTCAGGTCAGGATGTCAACACCCCATTGCCCACAAGACTTTCTGAAGCCATAGATTCTATGAGAAAGATGTATAGATTTTTTTTGTTGCATGGCGTGTGATGGCTACCTTTTATCGCAGGGATGATAATCTAAGGAGTATCAATCGTTATTGCACATCCGTAGTATCGCCCATATGAGTCGGTACTGACCATTGTGAGCCACAACGACTTGGTTCATATCTATTCTAACCAACATGCATTCACTTGTCTAATACTTATTACATTGATAGCAAGTAGCTGCGATTATCATCGAATGATGTTTCCATTCATAATGCGATTCCCTGCATGACACTACAAATAAACACGTATGCATACGGTATGTATATCATTATTTACATAGATTATCTATAATTATGTATGCCAGCAAAAATTGTATCCATGTATGTCTCTAATATTATCAAATATTTGTTTTAAACATTCTTTTCAGATAAATATGTACATGGTGGTTTCTCAAAATAGGGAGCCCCCAAAAATGGTTGGATTATTACTATATATGACTACTATTAGATGATTTGAGGGTACCCCTATTTTGAGAAACACCCACATGTATAAAATATTATCTTTTTTCACATTTCGCACAAGGGGCCCTGACACAGATGCACGTGGCTGGGCCGAGCTCGCATTGGTGACCTCCTGCTCGTCGGCTGAGGTTTCTCATCCAAGCCTCGGCGGTGCATCTTCAGTACAAGGCCCCGGGGCCCCTGGGCGGGGGCTGCGAGGAGGGGCTGGGGAGCCGTAAGTGGATGGATGGTGGGTTAATAGTTAGTTAGTTAAGGTCGTTAAGGATGGTTAATAAGCCTTGGTTGGTTGGGGTAAGGATGGTTAACAAGCCTTGGTTGGTCGGTTAGTGGTTGGTTAGTGGTTGGTTATTGGTTGGTTAGTGGCTGGTTATTGGTTGGTTCGTAAGCCTCAACCAGCAACAACAATTAGTAATAAATTCAACTATAACTGGTTCATTGGTTGGTTGATTGCCGGCTGCTGGTTGGGAGGGAGCTCGTTGGAGCCGTTTCCGTGGATTCATGGGGATGGTCACCTCAAATCTAATCAGCACCATTGGGGAATCCTCAGGATTCATAACGGATGACGACTAGTCTTTGCGGCTGATACAAGGAGGTTTATAACCAGGGTAACTACTAGTTATGGTAAATATAACTATGGTGAAATGGTGGTTTCTCAAAATAGGGGTACCCCTAAATCATCCATTAATAGTCATTTATATATAGGAATAAACCAGCCATTTTGGGGGGTCCCCTATGGCTTGAGAAACCACCAAATGGCATATTAATCAAGTTATAACTAGGGTCCCCCACCTTGCACCACTTCGAAGATCTTCCGGGATTGGGCGAGCGCAGGCCTAGTGATTATTTTTCTACGAAGCGGAAATTCGACTCCGCGGTTATGATTAATAGATAGCTATAATTCAACCAGCAATACATCTATTTTCACAATCATGGTTAGTAGTAATTTGTAATGGCTTAGTAATGGTCAATGATGCCTATATTGACCAAGGATGATTCAAATACATCGTCCCTCCCATGCGCCAGCACCATCAATGCAGCGGACTTGGGCCACATCAGGGACACGTTGGAGATGGAGCTCACCGCACCTTGCGGTGCCCTCTCTTTGACTCCTTCAGAAACTGCATTGTGTCGACTGCTACGGCGCTGACAGCCACTACGGGTCCAGGTGGACCAAGAGTAAGCTCAATGCTGTGAGGCTTATAGCATTGGCACCTGCCAACCAATTTCCTGCAAATGTCCAAACTTCTCCACAGGACATCAGCGTGCCACGCTGCAGTCCTAGGTGGGCTCCCGCATCCTGACGAGTATCCATCTCAACAACAGTGTGGTTCCGAATCCGATCCATTACAGGATTGCTCTCAAACATGACCTCATCCGTTTCTGTGCGAAGCTTGGAATCCCCCTGATGCCCTGCAAGAAAGACCAGACTCTTGATGGAACAAATTGCTCTCTCATGAGTAGACTGCTATTCTCGTGCAGGATAGCCTCCGTGGACAATGACAGCCGTTGGCAGAGCCCGGCGGACACTGTGCTTGCAGAGTATGCACAGTCAAGTGTCCATCAACCAAATAGCTTACATATATCATTGAATCAAAGGTGAGGGTTGGATCCTAGGGGTTTAAATCAACAAGAAAGTTAGGATATGGTCGTATTACCAACCCAGGCGCCAACAAAACTTGGCTGCAACTTGAAGGCCTATTTTCCAACTTGTAGCAAGTTACAATGGTTGATCATGTTGCAATACCTTGTCAGTGCCAGAGTGATAGTTATTGATTCTGTTTTGTTATTACGGATTTGAGCAGAACATTGGTTGCAATTGGTTGGGTTGATTGTACGCTATTCTAGGAATACACCACTAACATGAATTGTTCATTCACATTTGACTTGTTCATTCACAGGGCTGCGCGACCTTTGCATATTTTAAGGATCTTCCGTCGGCCCAGAAAAAAACGCAGATTCGCACTTGTTCACCACTCTTCTCAATTCGTTTTGGGTACTAGCCATTAGTTGGTCATTAGCCATAACCAAACACTAGTCGGCTTTTAACCATGATTAACCACTATTTGGCTACCAATCATTCTAAACCAATCGTTGGTTGTGAACCGTCACAAACCACCACTTGGTTGTCAACCATCAGTTGGTTATTGGCCATTCTTATTGGTTACACTTCCTTCTCTGGGAAGATTCACAAGCTGTAGAGAGGATGGGTTCCAAGTCTCGGGGCTTTTGGGCATGCCATCCATCATCAGTTTGCAATTCAGAATGACAGTTCATTAGCGGTTACCTGATTGATTTACCTGATTGATATGACTAATTGCTTCATTGATCATTAGATTGAGCCATGGATTTTGATATATCATCAATCTATATTGATTTGATTCATTTGATGATGCCACCGGTAACAATGGTTATGGAATGTTATGGAAAAGTAAGTCAATACACAATGTTGTCATCACACTCTTGTAATTCAACATGGTAACGGAAAATCACCATATTTGATTACGAGAAAACCTGCGAATTGATCCAATGGTTGATTTCCATCCAGCCATGTCAAATTACCAGAGGGCAACCACTATTCACCACTATTAAGCATTATAAACCACTACTGCAATCCCCCATAGTTGACCACTACTACCTGTCAATTACTCAACCATGGCCGGCTGGAACCCCCAAGGTCCCTGTATCCCAAGTTTCCCGGAGACGCCAGGCTCTTGTGGTCACGGAAACTGCAGGCTGGGAACGGAGTGGATGGAATCATCATCTCTCGCCATTGGTTCATCCCAGCAACCACCACTCGCCAGGAGTGGATGGAACCATCACCACTGGGATGAAGTCAAAATTCAAAACTCAAAAACTCGTGATTTTGTTTCTTTCTGATAGATGATGCCAGGACATTGTCATCCCAAGGCAGCCAATAGCTTCGCTCTATGATTAAAGTTTTGGCAGCCCTGGTGGGATCCGGCGAGCTGCCTTCCCGCGGCCCACGAAGGCAACCACAGAGCAAACCGCTTTCTTGGACTTTCCATTTCCAAGTTGATCCATCGGTAGATGATTTCCATGACGCTTGATGGTACGTTGCAAGGTGCAGTATTTGTTTATCAACTCCACTAGTCATCAAACAACATAGAAATGTATAAACATGTGTTATTTTTCATCGCTATTCAATCAGCAAACATTGGACAAGCAACTGTTTCACTGATGGTTCTCTGAATCAATTTCTGTACGTGGATGAGGGTTTACATGGATGTGATCAAGCATGAACTGGTTGGTGGTTGGAAACTTTTTCTATTTTTCCCAGTCATCATTGACAAATGGTTGGTCGACTCATATTTTTCATCGGGGTGGCCCAACCACCAACCAGTTAACGATCATTATTAGCCACCATTAACCATTATTCACTACTAATTATAGGGGTTCAAACCACCAAGCATCACCAGGACGGGGTGGCTGTTCGCACCACCAAGCAGTCAATCAATGTCTGCTTCAACAGTCATGTGTGAAGCCATCGATGCCAGTGAAGCTGCGAAGCATTGGCTCACTGAGCGGCAGCCATCCAAGCAGCCATGGTCACCATCAGCATTGACCATGATCAACTGGTTGCTGGCTTGATTGACATTGTTTATTGTCCCTAGAAATGATCAACAAATGGTTGGTTGACTAATATTTTTCATAGGGGTGGTTCAAGCACCAACCAGTCAAGCATTCTGAACTATTGTCAACCACGATCAAACCGGCCACTGGTAAGCATTATCGATCATGATGAACCATTCTTAACCATCATTAACCATCCTGCTGCCATTTGGTTATTACAAACCAGCCATTACTCACCACGATTTGACCAGCCATGGCGGTGAGTAATGACCACCAGTGGTCCCACAATTTCAACAGCTATTATGAACCATTGTCAACGTCAACCATAATCAACGCTATGAAGGTTATTATGGTCAACATCAACTAATTGTTGCTAGGTCACCATCATTAACCATATTCACCATCATTAACCACTAACAAGTATGAAACGCTATGAAGCACAACATGAATTCTGTTGAACCAACATTTCTGTGCCACTGGTGGAACGCAACACGGAGATGGCCAGGTATTGGCAAGATCTTCGGCTACGGATCCTTCCTGGTCAACTACCTGACGGACAGGGCGGGCTCGTTGCCGGAGGATGATATGGGCGATGGTAATCTGCAGTGTGGTAACCCCCGACCGTGAAAAAGCCGTAGGCGTAGGTGAGCTATCTTGGGGGCACATTGTGGTTAACGATCATTACTCAATCAGATAAGATTAGGGAATGTCCTTTTTTGCGCAATTCTGATGAACAAATGATTATGTGTATACTGTATACTCATAAAGCTTTTTTTTGGTGAATAGCCGTTGCAAAGCTTGGAGTACTGTTTGTGATTTACCATTAAAAACATTATAAGTAATCATATGTGAGGTAATGAGAACCCCATTTGGTTCATGATCATGATGAAGCAAGTGCTACTTATTATAAAGTTGAATTAACAATTTTCTTATGATATTGTTCGATCATATTGCTAATGCTGATGGTTAGTGTTGGTTACTTCATGCTGGTCAACAATGCGGTATGTGATGCATACTAATGCACATGTGGTGCAGGATAAAGCTTGATGCTGGATGATACAAGTGATACGTGGCTAAACCATCACTAGTTTCGTTGATTTGTTCGCCACACTCTTGAAAACCATGTCACCGAAGAATGCTTGATTAACATTGTTTTTATTTGGTGGTTTGTTAAAAGCCCGCCCAATCATCCAGGACGTAAATAATTTTCAACAACTACTTGGATGTTCCCCCATTTCTGAAGCGATCGGGGTAACAATAAGCCATCAGTTTTTGGGCTTCCCGATGGCTTAAGGAAAGCCGCGACTGCCACACTGGGTGGCCACCCGAAAAACCTGAGCGTCCAATGCTGCCAGCGCTCCCGTAGATGTCTCGAAAATGTGCGCAGGGCACTATGCATTGCAGGGACATGGTGTCATAGATGGGGAGCCCCCTTCGATTTGATGGTTTTCAACACTTGTTTATAGTAATATATATATATATAAATGGTGCGTGAACTTTTAACCTACAAACATTTTTTTCAATCAACCAACCCGCTGAAATTGATGATTGGCTTGTGATAGCTGATATCTGGGGTTGTTGATGGCCTTGACAGAAACATTTGCCACCTTAGGGCGTCGGAGTTCAGCTCGGAAACACACAGTGACCAGTTGAAAAATAACTTCCTTCAATGAGTTTTTGCAGCCGACTGTTTGAATGTTGAATCATGAACTGAGCGATACCATCACTTCATTCAAAAAACATGTTTCTTCCAGCAGCTGTTTCAATGAACTGTTCTTAATTACCATCAGAGATTTTAATGGAAAACACCACCATTGATCGCGTTACGGACCCCACGTACCGCCAGGGGTTCTGGTAACCCACGACACGGTTTCCCCAGGAGTCCATCCCAATCCCGGTGGTGTTGCCGGATGCTGTGGATGCCACTTGGATGCACCAGCAGTTCGTCTTCCCCAAAACACCAGCAGTTCATCCAGCAAGACGGGCTGATGGTTGATGGTCATGAGGTCTTAGTGATGGTTTATTTGATGATTCATCCATGGACATACCAGCATATATAACAATGAGGTCTTAGCCATTTGTCATTTAGCAAATATCATCACCAGCAAAATCATGAGGATTCATGATGGTTGCTGATGGCTTAGTGATCGTTTATCTGGTTCTAAACATGTTGGCCCATTTTTCCCAGCCATATTTTGGGGATTGGTTGATTAACATTTTTTGTTGGAATTGATTATAACCACCGACCAAGATAGTTGATTCCAGATGCTTGACGATGTTCAGTGATGGTTAATGATCGTTCACCGTGGTGAATGATGGCCAACGATGGCCATGTTTGATGATGTTACTATGGACCGGCGGTGGCAGCCTTGGTGTTTCGAAAATACAAGCATGAATTATGAAACATTCTTTAAATGCAACCCATCATCATATCAATTCATGCCCATTTGTGATAGTTGAAACTTATGGCCGTAATAGCTATGATGAATTAATTGTCATTAGCAACAGTTTCAATTATGAACAAGCACTGATCAATCATTATAGCCAATTACAGCCATGATAGCAATGCTTAAGTATTGTTTATTGAAAAAAAACAGTATAGCTTGACTATATCAACTAAAACCATTCTAACATCACACTATCAACGATTCAGAATTGTAGCTATTATAATCATAATCAAAAAGTACATCTACTAATGATAATTATTGTCCATTATCAACCATGATCGAGCATTATCAACCATATTGGACCGATATGAACCACTTTCAAACATGATTGAACTTTAACCAGTGAGAACCACTACCAACAACCATCAACATCATCAATTGACCATCAGTTAAGCATCCCAAACACCAGTTAACAATCAACTGTCTACGGTTAAGCATCCATCTTCCATGGAACAATCATCATCTCCATCATAACCATCAGTGAGGCATCTGATAAGCACTATCAGTTAATGAACCATTAATAATTATTATGAAGCATTACGGACCATTATAAACATTACCCCGAAGTGATAGTGGGGGTTAGTTGCAAGCCATCATGATAACCATATGTCAGAACCATGAGTCATGGCCATAGCCATCATAGCCATGTCCATTAGTCAAGAAATAGAACCATTACAATTCATGAGTTCACCACTTTTAAATTGACCATTGTTCATAACCTCATTGTTGAACCCCGGCAAGGTCAATAGTCACAAATCATCATTACAATGAGCAATCAACCGTCAATTGACAAACCATTGACCAACATTAAATCCCTATTTAAGCATCATTTACCATCATTTAACCATCTTGGGCCACTGTTACTACCATCAGCCATTGCAACCAAACATTTTCATGATAATCATCATTCATAGCATCTTGATTATTGCCAAAACCACTATCATCAGCCGCAAAACCATTGCAACCATCAATCAACCATGTTTAAATCTTTGTACCACTATACCATTGACATTATTATTATTATCATTACATTTTCATATCATCATACCACTATGCCATTATACAATATAGTTTTGATTACCTTTGTACTCAATCGTTTCAAATCATGCATTTTTTTTTACCATTACAACATCACAGCATATTACAACCTACAATGGCAACTCATAATTTACCATTATACCATGGCCAGACCATAACAACCATTTCTGTATTATACCATTGCCTTTGACAACCATCATGCAACCATCATAATTACACATCATTATATTATATTTTCCACTTTACCATTGGATTACGATCATGACAACCAGTCTTCATATACCATATACCCATCATTTGCCATTATCATATACTCAAACATCTGCCATATACCATTTCAAATCCATCTATCTTTATCAACCATCTATACCATCTATATTTTAAAAAATCAAATGACCATCAAACATCTCACCCTTACAACCATCCGTCACCCGTCACGGCCGCCCATCGGTGCCACCGGTGGATCCGTGGATCGGTGGATCGATCGTGGCGCCGCGCACCGCGCCTCAGCCCGTCTTCGGCTCGGTGGACGACTTGGCCGCAGACCTGGGCGATGTGCCCGACGTGGCGGCCTTGCAGGCGTCCGGCGTCCAACGCGTCCCGAACCGCCGTGAGGGTTCCATGTCGGAGGCCGTAAATCGTGGGTTAAGATTGATGGAGGTGAGATGGGTTAATGGAAGGGTTAATGGATGAATGGGTTACTTGATGGGTCAGATGATGGGTAGGTGAGGTTAGATGATATTTGATGATAGTTTGATGATGGGCCAATTGATGGGTTTGATGATGGTTACATGATGGTGAGATGATGGGTTAGATGATGGGTTGGATGATGGAATTATGGTTGATCAAGGTCAATGATGTGTGCCTGATTAAACCTTGTACATGCTTTGGTAAACTCACGGAGTTCAATGAACGTCAATGGTAATTCAGGGAGTCGTACTCATGATTGTCGAGGATCATCAAACAACTAACCAACAAGTCGCACTGAACTGGCTGGTGGTTTCAATCAGTTTCTACTTTGCCTAGCATTGCCAAACGGTTGGTTGGTTGATTAAATTTTTTTATAGGGGTGGTTCACACCAACCAGTGAATTTCGGTCATTGATGGCTCGTTTATGCGAAGACCCTTTCCGAAAGGGAACCCAACGATATGAGGGTGTCAATGCGGCAAATGGGCAGAATTGATGATGTTTCAATGCTGGTGGATGACAAGTCGCAATCCCAGACATGGTTGATGGAACAATTTGCAATACTCATCAACCGGCCCAAAACCATCGCTTCTGTGATAGTTTCGGGCGATATGGACCCCCAGTCTGAGATGGGTGGTCAATGTCAAACAACAAAGATGGAGTAGACGGATATCCCAGCAACAAAAAGACGCGCTTAGTTTTGCGGCTATTCACCACTGGTCACACGGGGTACTGTTTTGAGCCGTAGCTCACATGATATGCAACATACAGTAACATCTCCGTGTCTAGCCCAGGGATCCAGCCCTATCAATTGGGGTGTAGGAACTTTTGAATATAAAGTGTTTTTCTTATTGGATATCATTGTAACTCTATATTGTACAAAAACCATCATTGGAACCATCACTTCTTATTGACCAATATATAATATATTGGATATCATTGGAACCATCACTTCTTGGTTCTTTAGCTATTCACCACCTGGTCAGAATGACCTGCGGCCGCAGATTGCCAACCTGGCGTCGATCTTGACGCAAGCCATTCGAGAAGAGGGCAGCTTCAGCAACGGAATCATGCCACTACTGCGGTGACCTGGTCGCAAGCCGCGAGCCTCTGGTGGGGGCTTGGGGCCAGGCTTTGGCTAATTCAGGTAGCGCCAAGTCCAGCGGTTCGATGTTTGAAAAGACGATTACACTCTGGTAAACTAACATAGCAATGGAAAATCACCATGTTCTATAGAGAAACCCTAGGAAACCATTGATAATTGGTGGATTTTCCATTGCTATGTTAGTTTACCAGAGGGTAGCCGTTCATGAACCCATTTAAGCATTATCTAGTCAACCATGGTTGAGCTCAAAGTTCACGTTACGGAGATGCCTTCGGAGCACCTGGAGTTGCCACGGTCATGGGCCATGACGCGAAAAAGATGTCGAGATTGGGTGTTGAAGGGTGATGATTTTTGAGCCAACCATCACTCCATCATCAGTAGTCAATATAAGATATGATGGTAAACGACAATGTAACTGTTGGCCTTATCAACTGAACTACCATTGTTGACTCTTGGTAGCAGATAACTGCAGATAACCATCATTGTTCATGATTGCAACCATTACTTATTCACCACCTGCTCACCGGCCATGGATGCTAGCTGACAAGCCAGGTAAAACCAGTTTCCAAAGCAGTGTATGAAGCAACTCATCAACCGTTCTATTAAAGTGGCTTGTCATCCAGCTTGGCCAGGACATGGCTGGCCGGTTTATCGATGATACAGTCTCATGAAATAACCTGGTTGGGTGGAAAATCATTCATTCGATTCATAGCTCGTTTTATGTCAAACAATGTTTTTCCCCACCTGCCAGGTGAGGTTTGGCAGAGTTCCTTTTACTCAGTGGCTATGTAAGCCAATAAGTTGGGGATACACTGGAAGCAATAGCTAACATAGCTATTTTGGGAAAAGAGCTCGGAGGCTCTCGTGTGAGCCATGTTAGGCCAAATTTCACCTGTATTGTCTAAGAATCCTTTAGTTCTAGATGGTTGAACCCTGCTCCACCAGTGGATATGTTAACAAAAGAGCTTACATGTTGGAAAATGACTTTGCCCATGTCGGCTGGTTCGTTGACCGGGTGCCGTTCGGGGACGAAAGGCTATGTTAAATTGTGGTGATATGGTCCGCAGTAGATACGTTGAATTTCCCCGGAGTAGATTTTATGTCAGTTGCCTCCGCCTTCCGTCTCCTTCCTCCTCGCCGGACCTCAACCACGATGATCCATCCCAAGTGTTCCCTGCCGGACCTCAACCACGACCATCCACGCCCAGTGTTCCGTGCCGGACCTCAACCGCGATGATCCATCACCAGTGTTCCCTTCCGGACCTCAACCACGACCATCCACGCCCAGTGTTCCCTGCCGGACCTCAACCACGACCATCCACGCCCAGTGTTCCGTGCCGGACCTCAACCGCGATGATCCATCACCAGTGTTCCCTTCCGGACCTCAACCACGACCATCCACGCCCAGTGTTCCCTGCCGGACCTCAC
>VSDK01002657.1:170423-181083 GCA_009767595.1 Symbiodinium kawagutii | reverse complement strand
AATGCCAAAAGCTATGCCAAATAGAATGCCAAAAGCTGTGCCAGATAGAATGACACAAACTATGCGAGATAGAATGCCAAAAGCTATGCCAAATAGAATGCCAAAAGCGATGCCAGATAGAATGTCGGAAGCTATGCAAGATACAATGCCAAAAGCTATGCCAAATAGAATGCCAAAAGCTATGCCAGATAGAATGCCAAAAGCTATGCCAGATAGAATGTCGGAAGCTATGCAAGATAGAATGCCAAAAGCTATGCCAGATAGAATGCCAAAAGCTATGCCAGATACAATGCCAAAAGCGAACAATGCCAAAAGCTATGCCAAATAGAATGCCAAAAGCTATGCCAGATACACTGCCAAAAGCTATGCCAAATAGAATGCCAAAAGCTATGCCAGATAGAATGCCTAAAGCTATGCCAGATAGACCTGTGTCAGATTTGCATGTGATGCGGGGAGCACACGAAGTAAAGTAATTTTTTTAGCGCGACCAGGTTAGTTGAACCAGCATTAACTAGGCTAGTATTGCTGGTTGTTATCCCATATGATCAGCCGCATGTTTATTGGTAAGTTTACCAACCAGGTTAGCTACTACCATAGGGCAACCAAGTTGTTCAGTGGGTCACCATGCTGATGCATCCGGGGCCCGCCTGCCGCCGGCGAGGGAATACAAATACTCCACGCTGTATGGTCGTTTCGGCGAATCCACCTATGCCTTCAGGCGGCGCCAGCCAGGGTAAGGGATGTTCACCCATGCGGCTTGCGGGGAACACTGGCGATTGGTTGGAAAGCAGTAGTGACTACCAAGCGTATCACTCCCTAATCTGTGGGCATGTGTCCAGGTAACTATGTTGAGCTGATGTGTAACTAGGGTACCAAGCAGGTGCGATAAAGTAATGGTTAAATGGCTTGTGAATCAACTTTTGGCTTGTCAGCTATCGCTTCATTGCCAGTCAACAAGAGTTTGGTTGTACGGTTCGGTGGATCATCCTGATCATCATGATTGGCCTGCTTGACAGGTCGGAATTTTGTTGATTAATCATGTTGGTACATGTTGGTAATCTCTCTGTTTTTTTGGAGACCACCAACAGTTGGCTGCTTCTTTTGTTGTTGTTGCTGCTGCTGTTGTTGTTTTGCACTGATTATTTGGTTTAAACTTTAAAACCTACTGCAATCTATAGCAAGAAAATGGGATAACATACCTAGCTGATTGTGGTTTGAATTCGCACAAGTTTTGGCCAAAGGTGATGGCCCACGTGGCTCACATGATGAGCTGCGGTGTGATATGGTAACCAGCGCTTAAGTGTGGGAGGTTAACATGTTTCAACTGCTCAAGGCTTTGGGTACGGTAGGAGATGTTAAGTAGTTGATTAATTGGCCATGGGGGTGGCAATGTCACCAATACTGAGTAATTAAGCAATGATGATCATATTGCCACAAATTGTTTGGTGTAGTATTGATGATATTACTATTGTTTAGTCAACCAATATCTACTATTTAGACCCGCGAGCAAAGTAGGATAGAGCAAGCCAAAAATGACAAGCACATATATCTAGAAACTAAAACTACTGGTCGTTCGTACCATTATGCTGGAAACAAATCACAACTCATAGAATACTACAACAACAACCACCAAAAAAGCAGCAGCAGCAGCAGCAAGCAGCAGCAGCAGCAACAACAACAACAACAACAACAACAACAACAACAACAACAACAACAACACTGCAACTACAACCAAAACCACGACAACAGCAACAACGATAACAGCATATAACGGCCATGACACCAGCCGGGTGTACGTGGCCCGCTGTGGGAGGCAGTTCCTGCCTTCCAATGCGCCGACCTTGGGGAACTACAGCCTCCCTTTGGTACCAGGAGCCGGATCACCGCTGGTTATCCTGGGTCGGATGGCTCACCGTTTGTACCATAACCCTGTGATGGTGAAGAAACGGGGGTGGCTTGGGTTGTAGCCACGTTATATGTTGGAAAGGGCTTGGCTGCTCGCAACTCTTTTTGAGGTGGATGACTTCAAGATCACCAGGGTGAATGTAACCAGTTCACCAGTTACTGGGGATGCTGACCTCCAGGTAGGGAAAGCGGCTCATTTGCTCCAGAAACGGCACAGCAGACATGAGATGAAACAGGTGCCGGCAGTATGCAGATCAAGCTCGGGTGACAATTACCCTCTGGTAAACTAACATGGAAAATGGAAATCCACCATTTTGATCCATTTGGTTGGGAAAAGCCTCGGAAAAACCTTGCATTTTGGTCGAAAATCCCTGTGAAATCATACATTGAAATGGTGGATTTGCCAGCCAGCCATGTTGGTTTGCCAGGCCGGGTCAGCCATGTTGACTTCAACATGGCAAGGCCATGTCCCCACGTGCGATCATTGCGGGCCCACATGGCATGTTGCTCAACTTCTGGCTGGTGGTTTCAACCACTAATCATGGTTTATAATAAGTGGATGGCTTTTAGCCACTAACTTAGGTTTTTAGTGTTTTTGGGATATGATTGATTTACCATATAACCACTAAAAATATATTTTTAGCAAGGGATCTATAAGCCACCAAGATAAGGGATCAATACCGACAATAATAATGGTTAAACAACTACTGGTTGGTGGTTTGATTGACATTTTGCTTATTTTCACTAGTATTTATTAACAAATGGTTGGTTGACTGATATTTTTTAGAGGAATGATTCAACCACCAACCAGTCTTGATCATCATTATCCTTGACATGTGGAAAGACAGAGGCCAGTATGCTTTGGCCTTAGTTGGGCCTTAGTTGTTTTATAGCTGAGCTGTCAACAACAACAGCCATCCCCTCTTATATAATTGTTGATTGTAACCCCAGAACCATCTTGAGACTACCAACCATAAAGCCATCACTCACGATCAATGAACCATCAGTAACTTGCATAAACCATCAAGGTGACCGAGTTCATATCACCCGAACAAACCATTTGGTGAATTTGCTGTGAGATGCCAGCGAGAAGGTCTCAGGAAGATGAATGAGGGAAATGCAGCATAAAACTCGCAGAAACAGTTTGACCCTGTGGAAGACTGGCCAAACAATAAACAGTAACGGAGGAACAGATATGAACAGATTATGTTGATCCAAAGAGCTGTTGCATTTTGTTTTTGTTCCATTACTGTTTGATGGTTTTGAGCATTTTATTCCGTGCCATTCACCAATGATTCATTGGTTGACAAGCACATTTTTCATAGGGATGGTTCAACCACCAAGCGGATTTTTTTTGTCTTTCATTATATGGTGGTTTTTCAAAATAGGGAACCCTAAAAATGCTTAGTTTACTACTGTAAATGGTTGATAAACTGGATACATGATTATTTGGCGTACCCCTATGGCTTGAGAAACCACCATGGCGCTTACTCGTGTCCTAGCACCTGCCCCAGTTCCCAGGGCGTGCCCGGGTACTGTGGACCCTGGTCAGCCAGCCTCGCGCAGGACCTTTGAACAGCAACGCTGTTTTGGTGTTGGGAATCCCAGGAGCCGTCAGAACGACGGCCCATCATCAGCGGCTAAAGCCACGTGCGAGCACGTGAATTGCCAGGTAATTGGGCACATGAACAAGCTCGTAATCAACCTATAACATCCTATAACATATTCCCCGACATTCCCGGACCATTTCTTCCATTGGTTTACCTCTTGGGAATCGGTGGGCGCACCAGCCACTGCAGCGGCCGCCCAGCCTCAGCCACCGCCATCATCTGGCTGGCATCCGATGGGCCCAGGGGCTGTCATTCACCGATGGCTCGTGCCTTTCTCACTGCAAGTTGGCATACACTGCGCAAGGGTGACAAAGGAGTGGGACGCGGCCTGCGGTTGATCTGCGCTCAGCTTACAGGATTCTTCACATGCTTGGTGTGGCGGCAGCAACATCAAGAGATCAAAAGCACAGCAGTGGCAGTAAAATCAGCACAGTTGAAGAACTGGCACGATTGTTGAACTGACAATCTTTCTTTTTCCAACAATGATTCAGACCCATTTTGGAGCAAATTCTGATTTAATAGCACTGCTCATTCGCTTTTGCCATCGCAAAATGGGCCTCATAGTTGGATCGTAACCCCCTAACAATGGTAGTTAGCCCCACCTTGCCTTACTCGCAAATCAGCAAGTGTCATTTGTGGACTCATGAACGGTTGTAAACAAACCTTGGAAACCATCAGGAGTTCCCCCAAATGCAGCTAGTTCTTGGATCCAACAGAGGTTGCGACCAAGCTACTTACGAATCATCTTACAAGAGGTTCTTGGCTACTAACTTGAAGGATCAACCATATAAGTCATAGTAACTTAATTTATATCATCCAATCATTTGTCATTTTACTACTATAGCACCTTAGAGAAAAACAACTTTGGGGTTATTTGGCTACGTCCATGAACAAACAGTCGGTGACCTTAACTGTAGAAAATATAGTATCAACACGTTGGTTGTATAGTAACTATATGTTCGTAACTATAGGAACTATAGAAAGTATAGTACAGATAGTAGAGTAACAAGTATATTAAATCACCATGGTAACATATGGCTGTGAGTCAAAACCCTGTACCCCTGGTTCCCCTACTATTAACCTGTTTTCTTTATTATCGGTTGGTCATTATCCCCCATTACTGGTTAATTGATATTTACCCACAGCCATATATAGCTGGTATATCCCCTACTATTGTTGGTTGTTATCCCCTATTATTAGCCATTAACCAGCTAGTTAACCAGCTAGTTAACCAGATATATAGTAACTATTTGTCACTTCCAACAGCGTACGTGGTCATTTGGTTCCTCCATGAACCGATCCGACCCCGAGACAGCCCTCTGGCTGAGGTCACCCGAAGTGGCTGAGCTCTGCGAACGTTTGGGGCCGCAGTCGTAGCAGTGGCTGTGGTGAATGATGGTTGAGTAAAGAAATGGCGGAAAAGACCCGTTGCTAATTGCCAAGAACTATATAACAGTATTATGGTTAGTAGTAGTGAATCATAGCTGACCAGAGTTGATCATGGTTGATAATGGTGAATAGTGGTTCACTAGTGGTTCACCAAGGTTTGCCGGTCTTCATCATGGTAGAAATTACCAGATCCTGTAGAAGCCCTATTGACCAATGGTTCACCTGCAGTTTTGGCAGCTGTATGTTTTTGCACTGTATGTTTTTGCACTATGTTTTGGCAGCTGGCCATCAATCTTCGTGAACCTCAAAGCCTATATGCACCCAGGAATCTGGAACACCATCCAATGCTTTCCCTTGATCTTTCAGACTTTTCAGCACGTTTACAAAATGAATTCGTTTCAGCGGGTTTGTGTGGTGTATGTTTTGTGATTAAATATGCTATATATATATATATCTATATGGGTGTTTCTCAAAATAGGGGACCCCAAAAATGGTTGGTTTATGGTTATAACTGATTACTATTGGATGATTTAGGGGTACCCCCATTTTGAGAAACTACCATATATGGCTTTTTGGACATCCTCCCCGCAATCTCGGTGACCCTTAGGACCAGAGTTAGTGAAGCCTCTCTGGGAAGGCACGGTAAGACTGCACCCAAACTTGGACCTCGAAGCGCTATGGTTTTGTATACCTTGGAGCTGGAAGTCGTTGGTGACTTGAACTTCAAACCTTGAATCATGATGAATAGTGGCTAATAGTTATGGATCATGGTTCGGCTATTATGTATTGTCCTTCACAGCAGTTTGGGTCTTGGCTGGAGGTTTTGCTCATGCTAAGCAAGGGAACCATTCCTTTCTTTGAAGGGGATGGCATTCCTTTCTTTGAAGGGAATGGCCATAAAAAAGCAAAGAGCCATGGTTGAAGTTAAGCAATCACGTGACCTCGCTTCAGAAACCTCGGGGAATCAGGAAGAGCCTGCCTATGCGTACTTGGATGTGCCATGTCCAGTTGGTAACTAATCAGTGACCAATGTCACAGAGGTTATTTAAGCTACTGTAAAGGGTGCAACTAGCCATGATTATATCCCCGGGCCCTACACATCCCAGAGTGATTTCCTTACAAGTAGGGTGACTACCAGTTATAGTATACACACCTGTAGTACACCAAGCAGTGGTACAATGTGGGGCTTCTGAGTTAGCTAAGTTGGTTTATGACTACATTAACTACTAACTACTAGTTACTAAAGTTGAATGGCTTACTAGCCAGGGGTAGCTGCAGGGGTACAGTACATACATATATTGCCTGATTAGTTATGATGATGTCTAGTCGATGAGTGGCAGTTGGTCAAAACCCTGTACCTCTGTTTTCCCTATCATTAACCATTGTTTTGCTTATTATTGTTGGTTATTATCCTTCATGAAATTGGTTGGTGAACTGCTTGACCCAGCTCGCCATAGCTGGTATATCCCCTATTCTTGTTGCTTATTTCCCGTAATATTAACCAGCTAAACTAGCTAGGCTTCACCAGCCAGGTTGGTGACAATGATTGGGCCCCGCTAAGGGCCCCGGTCCCGGCTAGTACATCCTTGCTTCACAGATCGACTCATAGGAGATCAATGGGTGCCACTGGTTGAATCGTGGCACCATGCCGGTCACGCAGGATCAGCATCCCTGAGATGATTTTTGAGCTATGAGCCAGCTATACCATGCTATATAATTCTGATTACCCACTGTGAATCGCTGGGAACAACCAAAAATGAAAAAAGAAACTAGTACCATCATCCACGTAGTCCATGTTTACCACTGACCATTCCAGTAGATTGCGCCTGAACTTCAGGGTCCTGCCACGTACTACCCTTTGTGCTAGGCCCTAACCTGGCAATCTAAAATCCGCCATTGAAATAGTTCGTTTCCCAGGGTTTCTTAATTGAAACATGTGATTTCAAGAGGTTTCTTGAAAACAATTGGTGGATTTTCCGTTTCCTAGGGAAGCATGGAGTAGATTTCCAGAGGGTGACATAGATTTACCATTTAACATCGCCTACCATTTCCATGGTAGATTTCCAGAGGGCAACCTGGACTCACGACTACTCAAGGCGAGCCACGTTGCGTGAGGTGAGCAATACAAGGCTTCATTGTTTCATGGCAGAAGTGCTGGGGAGAGCTTGAGCGAGCTACGATGCCACAGCTTTTCATCGGATTTTTGTGGACCAAATGATTGGATGCTGGACCAGTCTTGATGGTCAATGAATGGCTCATAGTGGCTGACTAATCGTTGATCAATGATTTAGAAGTGGTTGATTAATGGTTAATTCATAGTTGAGAGCCAATTAACAATTATTCACTGATGAGTAGTAATGGTCGATTCAGCAATTAATAGACCACCATCAGTTTAGCCAACAACGCTAGGTGATTCACCAAAAAAACATGGGTTATTTGGATGGGTATGTCCCAAAACAGTGGTACCCCCAAAACCAATGGTTTCCCAATAAAACGAACATTTTTGTTGGGTTATTGGTTACGCTCTCTTGGCACACACCCACATGGACTTAATGTTCTTGAACTCTTGGAATCATTGAGTAAATTTCGCATGATGGAAAACAAGCTGAACTTTGTCTGTGACATTTTCGGGGGCTTGTGAACTTTACAACAGGATCATTACATTTAGATTACTTCACGAACTGGTTACTATGGAGTATACACAGTATTCACCGCCTGTACAATAATATACAATAATATCAATATGGGTCCGGCAGTTGATGCTGGAACTTTTCCGCCATGCCACATGCCGGATTTACCAACATTGGAATGGCATGCAAACATTGTTCCATTTCAATTGTTGAAGCAGCTGGTGAATGTAAATCGGTGCAAAGGCTGAGTCATGGTGGGGACAACTATGGAATTTACTGGCCATGACTGTTGCTATCACTCGTGGTTCTGGCTTGAGGCTGTATCAACCTATACAAACCAATACTTTGAGCGCACACAAATGTTGTTCTTGTGGCAGCTGGTACCGAGTGCTTTGCATGATGCTATCAAACCAGGTCAATGAGAAAACCAAAACCATAACCTGCGATGATCTCTTTTTTACCATTATCCATCATTATTATCCAGCATTTGATGATGCTATCATTATCCATCACTATTAATGAATGATCCTCAAACATGAATTAATCCACCCCCTTGGAGCCAGATCATCCGAGTCCCAACCCGGTCGGGTCCCTTGCAAGCAACCTCCTGGCCTGGGACATCCCTGGCATCGCGGAAACAATCCAGACAGAACCATGGCAAATGACCATGGCTAACAACCATGACTAATAACCGGCTGGCGGTTTTAAACCTGTCTTATTTTCCCTAGTAATCTAGTAGTTATTCTACAACAAAGGGTTGGTTGACCAATACATTTCAGAGGGGTTGAAACCACGAACCAAATAATCATGGCTAATAATGGCACAACTGTGGCCAATAGCCATGGCTAATATTTTCACAGGGCTAATGATGGCTAATAACCTAGCCACAATGATGGGTTGGAAGAATCCTTCACCATGATAATATAATCCAGCCATTGTTAATGGCCATTACCATTCACAAGGATCATATCATTCACCATGATGTTCTTTTTTCATATGTTAAGCTTCACTTCAAAGTCGTAAGGTTTTTTCACATGTTACCATTCACAATGATCATATCATTCACCGGCTGACGCTTGGAAGAATCATGGTCCGGCTGCGAATGATGGCAGCTCAGCCGTGGTGATGCACCTGCGCCATCCTGCGCCCAGGATGTGTCAGGGCCCTGTGCTCAAAGAGGTGACGTATCCCATGCCCGGGATGTACCTTGGTTGTGTCGTTGCCCCGGGGGGGGGAACGGTTGCGTAGGTGCAACCGCTCTGAACGGTTCCAGGGCGTCGCCGTTTCTTTTTTTTGAGTCTGGGGAGCTGTGGTAGTGCACTTTTTTTGTCAAGATAAGTATCTTGAACATCTATACAGACGAAACAAGTACTGCAGTGATCCCTTCCTCCTCTTCAATCCCAAAATCTAAAGGAATGGCGTCCTATTTTTTAGGAATAGGTGTGCAGGGGTGTCATGAAGTGGTGATGGATGTAATGTCGTAATAGTTTGTAATACGCGCAGGTAGTATGATATCAAAATATTGATACTGTAGGTAGTACTAGGCAGTCGATTTAAAGGTGTCACAAGTGTATTTGGCAAAAATCATCGTAGATGTAAAAGACTGACAAATATATGGTGTGAAATTGAATAATTACAATAGCATTGCGTTCTGTTGTGGGCCCAGAGAAGACCACAGAAACATTGGCGCCAGCAATGCCAAGACGATGCAAACACAGCACAGCTCCAACACACCGCGGGCACCCAAAGCTGCGAACAAGCACCGTCCCCATACTCCTACAGGCAAAACAATTCCCCAACATCCTATAGGCCCACGCGCACTTCCTATCGGAAACTTCCGCGCCCGCCTTGTGCGGGTTCCACTTGTACTATTAGTCACAATTAGTCTATTAGCTACTACAAAACATTTTTCATCAATGTAAAGCAATCATCATGTTTTTGACAGCTTTGATAAACCATCAATCATGCTATTGCATTCCCAACCAATGCTGACTACGCTGAAAGGTAGGTCTTAGCTCCAATGTACCATGTTGCCAAACAGCAGACCTGGGGAGGTGTCGAGTTCGAGCCGTGAAAAAGGGCAGTTTCCTGGTACTGCAGCGTTTTGCTGTCTTACAACCCATTCACACAATTTTGTCAATATTTGACACCTTCGTATTTGTAGTCCGGTGCAGGAAGCCATGGCACCCTGTCATTGGCTCGCGATTTGCTCGGCAATGTCGCTGCAAACAGCAGCGGAGGTCTTTGGCACTGTGAAGGTCGAGGGCTACGTGCCGAAAGCACGAATGCTTTCTTCGATGGTTCTCTACAAGAAGCGCTTGTGGAGTTTCGGAGGAGTCTTTCCTGGCGATGCCTCAAACCAATTCAAAGCCGAGGTTTTGGGCGACTTGAACTGCTTCGACATCGACTCCAAGACATGGACAAAAGTCTCAGCTGATGGTGCACCCAAAGGCCGAGCTGGACATGGTGCAGTCGTCGATTTTGCAGGGACAATGTGGCTTTGGGGAGGTGCGATGGGAGAAGGGGGAACCTATGGCCGAGGCAGCCAAAAGGTCTATTCGATCAATTTGAATGAACTCGATCTTCACCCCAAGGACGGCCACTATGGTGCCTGGCAAAAAGTGGACATTTTTATGGATATGTCTCCCAGCCCCCGATGGCAGCACTCCACAGTCATGAATGGAACCGGCATGGTGATTGCTGGAGGCGAAGATGACTTAAACCATGACCTTTATGGTTTTGACAATTTGCAGTACTTGGACTTTGAGAAAAAGGAGTGGAGCGAACTCAAATGCCAGGGTGATGTGCCGTCAGCGCGTGCGGGGCATGGTGCTGCAATGACTTCCTTGGGGCAGATGTGGATCTATGGTGGTCATGGCCAGGATGGCACCACTCTCGAGGATTTGTACTACTTGAAGTTGGACAAAGGAATCTGGGTCAAGGTCGCAGCCAAAGGTGTGTCTCCAGGCCCTTTGTTTTACCATGTTCAAGTCATAGATGCAGCTGGCCGGATGTGGTTGGCAAGTGGAGGAAAGCCAGGACACGACATGCACCCCGGCCTTTATCCTTTTGACCTCACCCAGAATGACAAAGTCTTTTACATTGACACCAACATGTATGCGAATG
>VSDK01002657.1:153135-170400 GCA_009767595.1 Symbiodinium kawagutii | reverse complement strand
CAGCCTTTGAGACCAACGGCCGGATGTATTGCTATGGCGGTGTAGTGGAGAAAGATGGGGAAAGGTTTCCAGACGCACTGGCCACGATTGCTTGGATGGATACCAACCAACCCACACCCAGCACCGCAACCACTTCAGCCCATCCTCTTGACCCGGCTAGTGAAGGCGGCATTGGAGCTGGGACCATTCTGGTGATTCTACTTGTGGTGGCTGCGATCGTGGCCGGTGGTCTTTTCTTCTTGCGCCGGCGCCGTGAGATGAGGTTGTTGCAAGAGGTTCAAGAGCCACGAGAAGTTGAGCTGGGTGCCTGAGCTGTCCAAAGAAACAGAGTTGGGAATGGTAGAGATTAGATTCTTGATTAAGTGCTGCTAAATGTTTTGTCTACCATCTGTTTTTTTTGGACATTTAATCACTGTGGCTGTTTTTTTACTTTCACCACGGCCAACTCTGGTAACGAAACCGCTTTGCAACAAGCGAGTCAGGTGAGGCAAATGTACTTCGCATATGTGCGCCAGAAAAGGGATTGCGAGCATTGGGTTCAGCAATTCGCTCGATCCTGTCGGACCCATCCCGATTTCCGGAGGGAAGTCAGAGCTTTTCAGGCCTAGCAGGGATTCAGGTGACAATATACCGTACATGTGCCATGCACTTCATTTGGCTTGCTCCGAGTTTGATTTGTACAGCTGTTTTTGGCAAGGTGGATGTTTGGACATGGTCATATGACCGTGATCAATAGTGATTGATGACTATTGGTTAATTAATCATAATAATGTCCATTCGTTTGATATTGTATTTTGTAGCGCATATGAAGCTTTGCCAGTCCACATGGTGGTTTCTCAAAATAGGGGTACCCCCAAATCATCCACTAAGAATCATTTGTAGTAATAAACCAACCATTTTTGGAGGTTCCCCATGGCTTGAGAAACATCCACTGCTGAAGCATTGTTCAATCTCTGTCAGGCAAGAGCTTGCCCAGCAGTCTTATCTTTGTCCAGCATCTTGCCTGAGTTTCAGGGCGGCGATTGCGCCTGATTTTGCTGGCGACTGGAATGGCATCTTACGGCAGCCGGGGTAGAGGGTACCAAGGTCAGTGATGATTCATAATGGCTACGGCAATGTGTTAAGAATGGTGAATGGTGTAAAGGTCATATAATCAATGGTCATTGGCTGATAATAGGGGAGAAGACTGATCAAAAGCCCAGTCAGTGTCATTGGTTGACTGGCAATGTGTTAAGCATGCTTAGCAATAAGATTGATAATGCTTGATTCTATCCCATCAATGGCTAATTGATTGTTCATGGGTGGCTGCCGGATGCTCAAATGATGGACAGTTCATGGTTGAACGATGGTTGAATCATGCTCAATGATGGTCGAATTTTGCCTAGTGGTGGTTGGTGATGACTAATGATGGTTCATAGTTGTTAATGGTTGCTCTTACAGGATCATAGGCAACGATAATATGAGATATACCAACTATTTGGGGAGCTGGGCCATAAGCAAGCATCCAAAAGCCATGCATAGGCACAGTGTTTTGTCCCTTTTTTATTGGTTAGTAGTGATTTATGGCGGTGAGTGCTTGTTAAGCACTACTGACTGTCACTGACATTTTCGACCATCATTATTGATATTAATCAATAATTAATAATTGGTACTGATGTTGGACAATTCTCTATCATGTTACAATATGGTAAACGATGGTTGACCATGATTCACCATAGAAAACGATGCTGAATGATTGTTGACTTGTTGATTATTCCAGCGGTGCATTTGGGTTTGTGCCAAAATGATGACACACCAAAACCAATGGTTTCCAATCGTGAAATGATCATTTTTTGATGGGTTGTTGGCAGTTGTTGGTTCCCCTATTTTGGCACAAAGCCACTTCAGCAAATACAAACAACAAGAGCTGGGGTGGTCAGACCTGACGGCGCTCCGCGGTAGGGGGTCGACCAACAGGCGTCGCAGTCGGCTGTGCAGTTCCACCGGTGGAGCTGATCATTGGGGCCTCCCAACTAGTGCCCTTCCCAGCCTCGTACGGAAACCCATGATTCCAACCCTGTTCCTTTGGCGATGTTAGGCACTCCCGTAGTCTCCCATTGAGGTTTAGGGTTTAAGGATTCCCTAAGTAACTTGTAGATATACTCCAGTTGTACCAGTCCAGATTGTAATTCGAGTTACCTCAAGATGATGATCCTGCCGCTTGGTTGAACTTGACATTGACTCCAAGCCGGGTCGTCGCAAGGCGGGGACCAGTTTGTTGAGCTTGCAATGCCGACCCTGCGATGTGGGCTACTACCGGCAAGATGTGCCTCGACAGCCGGCACGGAGTAGCCCTGCCAGCCCTGCCTCCGGCTGGAAGTTATTGAATGGTGTAGGCTACCTCCGTGAAAATAGCCATCAATCAATGGTTTGATGTACCAATGCAACATGATGGTTTCTCAAATCATAGGGATACCCCCAAATCATCCAATAGAATTCATTTTTAGTGATAAACCATCGGTTTTTTTGGGTTCCCTATTTTGAGAGACCATCAATATATGAGTGGTTCCTTCGAAGAAGTGTTTGAATTGTGCAGTAAACTTTCAGCAGAAGTGGAAAAATCCTGCACCCTCTTTGGGGGCGGCTCAGCTATGTGGGAGACAGTGAGTGCTGCGAACCTGAATCCTAAAGGGACATGTTTTTTGGGTGTGCGATTTTTCTACGCATCATGCCGCTCTGCCCAGATGCTCGGTGGTTGGTAGATTTACATACAAAACTGGGTCATTTTGCATGTCAATGTAGCCAGTAGGCATATGGGGGTTTCTCAAAATAGGGGATCCAAAAAAGGCTGGGGTTACTACTACAAATGACAAGTCATGGATGATTTGGGGGCACCCCTATTTTGAGAAACCACCAAATTTTCTAGAGCATTTGGGTTGTAGCTATATAAGCACGAAAACAACACTTATGACAGTTGGTTGCTCTTTTCTGTATGATGCATTTGATGTCGTTGAACGAAGGCCCCCAGTGATAAGTTGCTTTGTGACCCAAGCGAACTATGATAATATCAACCCCTTGTCATAGTTCCATTCTAAGGTGGTAACAAGAAAACAAAAGGGTGTACCACAATTGCTTGCGATAAAACATGATTGTAAAAGCATCATAAACATGAGAAGCAATACCATCTACACTTCCAAGTACTGCATAGATACTTTCGACAAATCTGCGTGTCACCCCAGGACCAACTTCACCCCAAAACATGACCTCACCAATGGTGATTCGCAACTGATGCTGAGCCGCCAGGGTGTCACCGGATTGCCACCTTTTAACCATCATTTCTTTCCCCTGCTCGGCCTCTGGATGTATATGGTACTTGAAATGCAAGCAATTCATGATCTGAATAAGATGATTACTAATATTATACTTTTGTACATAATATTCAGATCATGAATTGGGTGATGTACTAATATTATCAACTGAATAATGTATGGTACATCGGGTGATTACTTTTGGACATGGATACTACGCCCGAACAGTTGATATTATGTTCACCATACACCTAAAGTTCCTTCAATACACACTTTTGGACACGGATCTGGACTTTGATATGCTGGGTAGCCGGACAAAAACCAAAAGCCCGGTCTGATATGAAACTCTGGTTGGTGGTTTGATTCACATTTTTGATTTTACAAACGTATTTATGGACAAATGTTTGGTTGACAAACATATTTTCCATGACGGGGTGGTTCAACACCAAGCAGGAAACTGGTTTCAGTGATGGACATAGACCATGGCAGTCATGGCCCAGGGTATGCTACATTGTCAAGCTTGTAGTGCCTTGGCTTCCCGACGCCGGTTCTGGCAACATCTTTCGCAGCCTGGAAGCGACTGAAACTTAATATAGTTGAACTGACTGGTTCACATCTGCACTGCTGATTTTGTGCATATGACTTTGCTGCAACCATCATGTACGGGCTGTGGATTGCAAGAGAGGCTGTATGTTCTTTTTTCACCTTAAGCAGGCTAGTATTTTGTTTCACAATGGCATCCTGACAACCTTGCTACCCCAAAGGTTACCTGGCAGGAACTGGTGGTTAAGAAAGCCAGCTATGAATGGTGGATGGTGGATATCAGCCTCCGCTCTTGTTCACGAGGTCACCGTTTGGAAGGAGGTAGCTTAAAATCAGCAACAAGGAGAGTACGCAGAACTATAAACATGGCATACTAGCACCGTCATCAGAATTTTCTGATAACGCAGTTGCTACCTTGTTACAAAGCGGTATCACTACAGCTACCTTGTTGCTAGTTTAACTCGGAACTTAGAAAACCTTAGTAGGTAGTATTTGCTTTGATCCGCTTACATTAGCGTAAAGCGTCGCAGTATATGGGATGATCAGCCTGCACCTAGTATTTGGCAGTTTCAAAAACCATGGTTGATTGCAATGGCCTCTACTACCTTGCATGCCCTATGCTACTCTAACAGCTCGCTGGCTCAATAGTCCACCATGTCCTTTCCAGCCAGCCAAATGTCACACTGCGAGATTTTGGTTGCTACGGTAGCCAGTATGACCTGGTTAGCCTTAGCAGTTCCACTGCTGGTTTGCAACAGTTGGAGTGCCTGGGCCACTGGCTCAAATAGTTTGACTCTTGAACCTTCACTTGCATATTTGTTTTGTTGTGACTAAGTAGGAGCATCCTCAACTTGTACTTCTGGATCCCAACCTGAGTGATTGCCCAAAACAGTAGGGTCATATGGGTGTTTCTGAAACCACCATATGATAACTGGCAGTTCCCCAGGTTTGTTCACCATCTACTTACGGGGTCCCACATCCTAGAGTGGTGCTGGGGAAGCGGGTCTCAGCGGTGTTATGATGGTAATCTGGGAGGCCAGACATACTGGACCGGGGATCGTACAAGACATATATAATATTATTTGATTATATTTGATTAATGCAGGTATGAGCTACGCACAAAATCTGCGTTATCATGTTTAGTATTCCGAGGATCATAGGGGTTCAGAAGTTGATTGCAAGCCGAACATACATTCCAAACGATAATACAATTGATGTGCCGAAACTGCAAGAAACGATAGTACATGCTCCTGACTTGGAGCCAAACATTGTATCAAGCGTTGCAGATATATGTATCTTTCATTTAGGAAGATATATATATATATCTTAATAGATAGATGATAATATTACATATACATATCAAACAATTATATGTACATATGATATATATGTTCAAATTGATGCAGCAACAGGTTAAGTCGTTCTGTTAGATGCATACCGACATTTTTTGGGGCTCTATTTATGCATATTCACAGTTACACATACATGCAGAGAAATCCAAATAGCACACATGTATAGATTTGCTAGTTGGTGTTTTTGTTGACATATTCTTGTTTTTCCCTCATATTTGGGATGGTTAGTTGATTGACCCATTTTCGGGGATGGCTGAACAAATCACCAACCATTTTTACCAACCAGCAGCAGGGAAAAAACAATAGGATAAAACAATAGGACAGTGGTTTTGTGTATATGAAAAATCCGTTGACCAATCATTTCCCATTATGAATGGATTACCAATGGCATTGACAAACCTATCTTGATAGGGAACGATTGACTGATTCCGAGGCACTGGCACCTACACGGATGTCTCTGGGGCTTCCGAGTGTTTGGATTGCCATCCTCGGCTCGCTTCCGCGCGTCTTCACGCTTCGGGGAGACCGGGGGTGGTTGGGAAGCTTGGGTCATCAGGTTGACATAAAGTGGTACCAAGTACCAAAAAGTCGGCTGTGCTGCGAAAGTGGTTCCACCTACGGTAAAAGTGGTACTCATTACTAAGTTTGTAAAAAATGTTGGACTGCAATATAATGCAATATCTGAAATCACACCATGCGGATGCGAAATGATTTGCAGATTCCCGACATATGATGCAAGTAAGAAGCGGCATTGTCATCAAATTGTCCTCCTGCCACTTGCGATACGCAAAATGGCTTACACAGTGCTTCTTGGCTGCCAAGTGGGTGAACACAACGATGGTGACTACACTGATCTGACTGGTGCTTTTAAACATTGCTCATTCTTCCCCTGTACTAACAAGAGGTTGGTTGGTTGGCTGACAATGTTCACATGGGGTGGTTCAACCATCAACCACTTATGAACCAATACGAACTGCAGGTTGATTATTGAGTTTGGCAACTAGCAACATGACAGGCGTCCCCACTGGCGCTTGCCCCATCCGTCATTGTTGTCACCTGTTGGTCACAGATGTGACGCCTCTTGATTTTTGTGTGTTTGTTGCTCTATTGTTGGTTAAGAATGATGAATACATATTGACATATATTGACAATGGCTAACAAGAAAGGTGTAACCTAGATTATACATGGATAAAAGCAGACAGCTGATATGAGGTCACGCAAACCAACCAAACTATACCAGCAACAAAGAGTCATAACTCATAAGCAACCAGACCTTTCAGAGGGGTGGTAGCGAGCCCTTCCCCACCCGCAGACTGGTGCAGTGTCATTTTTGGGATGTGAACAGCCAGGGGTGTGTATGGGGCCTTTGACCCACGGCCATGTGTTCTAGTCAGATGAGTTGTGTCAAGCATTGCAGACACATGGGTCGCGTGCAGACCTTTGCGCCATATCCTGCCACCGATAAGAGTCAACGTGGAGCCAACACGGAGCCAACATGGAGCCAACCATATCATTAGTTACAACCATGGCTAGCCACTGGTTCGCCAAAGTTGCGTAATTTCATGTTCGGTACAATGTGGGCCCTAGTTAGCTAGGTTGGTTCATAACTAGGGCAAGTATCAGTTCTCGTATACGTAAGCATAGTCAAATAGCTCATATACGAACTTATAACTAGGGGACCCCAGCTTGTAATGTTATATCCTAGTTTCGATCAGTTGATATTTCTATTTTGGAGCTGTTGTTGATGACTTGACTGAAATGTTGCTCACGTTTGCTTACCAGAACGACGAAGGAACCATGTTGGTGCTTCGTTCGTTGTTTGTCTTTCGCGTTTTACTCGCCAACCATATGGGTGTTTCTCCGAGGGAACCCCCCAAATCAATATTAATGATTTATGGTATTAAACCAACCAGTTTGGGGGCTCACCCTATTTCCAAACATGTTTTTTTTCATCATGGCAACCAGCGTCCATGTCAACCAACATGTCGGATAGTTCACATCCACCAGAGATCACAGCCACCGCGGTGGCCGCGGCACACCGTTTGCCACGTGGGCGACACCAGGTCCCGATGACAGCGACACCTGTACCTTTGACGGTGGACCCAAGTGACTCAGCGACAGGTCATCAGGTCATGGTGAGCAGCCAGAAACGCAACCGCCGGAAACGAAGCGCACCGGACCCTACCAGAAGGCTATACCATTCGAAACAGGTCAACGGAACAACGGTTAGGGAGGATCAAGCTGTCCGTTTCCAAGAGCGTAACCATTTTTAGTGCCAGAAGCAATCGATAACTAAGGAGTTATTCAACAATGTCAGTGACCAATAATCGATGGTTAATGACATTGAACAGAGATCAAGAATCGCTAATCAGTACCACAACGATGAATAATCAATAGGATGTTATCAATGACTGAGCAATATGGTAGCGATGAACAATGATCAATGATCAATGATCAACGTTCAGTTTAGCAACCAAAAATAACGGCTGGCCATCATCATAAGTACATTACCACAATCAACCATAGGTAACCGTGTTCACCAATACCACTCAACTATTCACCAGCAATCCATGGTTGCTAGAGACGGTCATTGACGTAGCTCCGTGGGAGTTATTGAAAGCTCCAGCCAGTGCTGTCCGCATGTATCAACTGGCGGTTCGTAGGGCTTAGTTCAGCTACCCTCACAGGGTTTAAAAGCGTGGTTATATCACAGTTATGATCCCAGCTACACAACCAGTATTGGAAAACAGTATGTTGTTGGTCATGTTGCGGTAGCAGTATTGGAAAACACTACATTTTTGGTAATGTTTACCGGTTGCATGCAGCTCAAACAGGAGGGCAGTGCACCGCCGATCACCAGTGGTTCATAGTGTATTCTTTGGTCAACTAACCTGTAATGGAAACCCAGGACTCAGAGTGGTTTCCTAGGGCTCCCAAAGCCATCATTTTCATAGGTTATGACCCATATTTGGCCGGGTAAAAAAGTAAAAACCTGCCTTTTTCATGGTTGCGGGGGCCAATGGTTACTTGTCAAGAATTCTGATGGCTTTGGCGAAACCAGGTGAGCTTGATCAATAGTTCATGGGCCATCCAACCTAGCAATGGAAAATCACCATTTTTGTAGGGAAACCCTGGGAAATCAGCTATAACTGGTGGATTTTCCCTAGTAATCAATAACAAATTGTTGGTTGGCTAGTATTTCTCATAGGGGTGGTTCAACCACCAATCAGCAATCGGTTGCTCAAAGTTCTTTTTGTTCATTTTTCGGGAGTCGCATTCCATGAGATCATGAGCAACAGTTCAACTGTTGAATAGAGGAATTACATAGAATTACCAACTATATATATATATATTATATGGTATATGGCGAGTGGGTCAATATGAACCATAGCAACGACCTGTGAACTGTGAAAATCCCATCAGCCAGACTAGCAACTGGTCATGACTAACAGCGGTTGGGGGTTCGCGTTCGAACGCGGACAGCCAAGGTTGAAGCCTGGATACTTCAGCTACACAGGCACCGGTTTTGAGGGGAGCGATCCAGGTGGCCAGCTGGTTGGTAGTCAGGGTAGCTATGCGTGTTTTAAGCGTAGGTTGAATGGCTTACCAACCTATATCGGTGGCCACACATCTTTAACGGTCACATAAGTTGACCACGCAACGCAACTAGGGAAGTCTACCGACTGGGATTCTGTGACACAGCTGTCGTGGAGGGCCGCTGAGGGTGACGCAGAGCTGATTGAAGCGACAGGAGTTGAGATGATTTGATTTTCACAATGAATGTATATAGATATTTGTGTCAACTAATATGTATAAACATGCATATATTGTATATTTATATCATTAAGTATTTGAACATATATAGACATATCCGTATGTGATTGTGGTAGATATGTAAGTAAGTACATACACTAGTTGATTCTTTGGAGGTGCCCATTGGTTGATGGCACTATTGACGATAATTGTTACTAAGCACTGCCAACATCTATTGGCCACCAGTTGGTGTAGTGGAGTTTTTTTGCATGTTTGCTTTGCAAACTTCCACAGGACGACAAGAGGGAGAGAGAGTCTGGTGTAGCGGCCGAGTGAACGACAGCATGGCCTCAGAGTGGTTGAAAACCTGCATAGCAATGGTTTAGCAAAGGTTGGTTGATATCTAGACCTTCTAACACACTCTGAAAAAATCCTGGAATTGGAAACTCTAGGTCTATAATAGGGATACCCCCAAATTCTCCAATATGGATCATTTATAGTAACAACAGTGATAAACCAACCATTTTTTGGGGTCCCCAATTTTAAGAAACATGTGACAGTTCTACCATGGTAATAAACTGTCGATCAAGGGTGATCCTTAGTGGTGAATTGTTCATGTGGCAGTGGGTCAAAACCCTTAGCCCCCCTGGTTGCCCTCTCATTAACCAGGCTGTTTTCCCTATAAAATTGTTGGTTATTATCACCCATTATTGGCTATTTGATATTGACCCATAGCCATATATAGCTGGTATATCCCCTACTATTGTTGGTTGTTATCCCCTATTATTAGCCATTAACCAGCTAGTTAACCAGCTAGTTAACCCATAGCTTGATGTGCGACTGTGGGTGTAACCATCCCCGAAGCGCAGAACTGAGGGCAGTTGTGAACATCCCGTCCAACAGTTCGACTCCCGCAGTCCCTGGCACCATGGCTTTGGGATGTGAGCAGCTACGGTTGGTTTCGACCCATAAGCCGATTTTCTACCATGTTAATTCACAATGGTTTTTGGTTAATGCGTATCAACAATTGGTTTTCATAAATTTGGTCTACCAGTATTTAATATCAACAAATAATGTTAATTCATAATGTTTTTAATTAGTGTAACCCCCCCTAAAGTAATGTTAATGTTAATGTTAATGTTGGTTTCTGATTAGTGTAACCCCCCCTAAAGTAATGAAAATAGATGAAACCAACAGGTAGATACTAATCAGAAACCAACATTAATGCTATGCTAACATGGTAGAATAGGGTTATGGGTAGATATAGGGTTATTGCTAGAACCAAAACATGGTAGATATAGGGTTAATGTTAATGCTGGTCAATATTTGTTGATATTAAATACCGGTCAAAACCAACCGCGAATTGATGAAGTGTCAATGAACGGCATGTATCAATTGTCAATGAATGGCATTTGATTGATCAATTAAGTGTCAATCAGAACCATCATTCGGTATCAATTGGTAAAATGTCAATTTATTGATGGTCAATCCTGGTTTATGATGGTTGCTAGCTGTTTCATAATGGCTCACGATGGACTGTGGTAGTTGTGAACTGCATGTTATGGACCCGGCCGCCAGGGGATTATGCTTACCTCTCCAACCACTCAGCGCCTGCTGCTATACCGTGCCTCAGCCAGAAACGTTCAGACGGTGATCATTGAAAATGGAGAATTGGATAGTCATTTTGTTAGGTCAACATTTTTTATGGTTTTATAGTTTTATAGTTGTACGAGTGATAGTATATTTGATGGCCTTAAAGTAATGATCAATGACGTGTACTGATGATTCAAAACCGTGGATGATTGGATAGTGCAGTTCTTGGCTAAGGCGAAAACACTGGGGAACTTAACAGTTTTCATTTTTGTGAGCCGGGCACAAGGGATTCCAGGGACAATATCCAACAGCTACTGAAGAGTGTTCACGACGGCTAATGATAGTGATTGGCTTCTGAATACTAGAGACCATGACAATACAACAGCTGGTTTGCGGCTGAAAAATATGGCCTATACCTTGGCAAGATCCTTTTCGGTCATTTACTGTACTGGTAGTGATGATTCATCACTATTTGGCTTCATATTTTCGAGACCGGTGCATACTGATGGTTTGCTGGAAGCCAAAAAATCGACATTTCATAGTAGGTAAACCAGTAAAAGTGTAAATGATAGATTTTTCCCTTCCAGGTCAGTTTACCAGTGTGTACCAATGACCAGCAATTTTTCGGTGATGCCATACTTTCAAGCTAGCTGTGCTTCAGGTCGTAACAGGGCGTGCATTTTTTGGGGTCAGTGCATCAGCGTAGAATGAATGGTCATGGGTATCACCAACGAAAGATTGGCATGCAGCAGGATTGTTAAGCAGGATTGTTAATACTATAGTTATTGATGGTGACTTGATACTTAACTGCTATTAATGTTTACCGGGCATATCATAGTTGGTCAGACTAATGTCCTACAAGTAGTTGTTAATACACATAGTAATCAGAACCATACCCTGTTAGTGGTAGATACTAGTTCATAATACATGATCGTATTTTTAGGGGTTGATCCCCAAACAAGATTGGTATGAGGATCAGCTGCTTGCGAGTTTTAGTGGAGGATATTGGTAATGACAAACCAGCGCTGTTTGTTAAGGACATCTTGGGACACAGCAGGCAATGTTTCCAAAGTGTTACCTGTGGTGGTGCACCCTAGTTGTGGGTCGGTTCATAAGCCATGTAAGTATAGTAGATGTTAGTTACAAGCCATTGAATTCTTGGTGGTAAGGGGGTGAGCCCGTGGTTTCATACTAGAGCTGGTACTTACAACTGAACTTAAAGCTATCTTGGGGGCCCTTCTAGGTCCCAGGTCCCAGGTTGGCGCAGCCTCTCAGGGACTTTGTCTTTGGATTCCAGGGCACCTACAACACCAGCAGCATGCCGTCTGTGGCCAGCAGAGTAGCAGCAACAGGAGCCGCGGCTTCATGTGGCGAGCGGAAGGGTCAAGCAGTTCATCAACCAATGGGGGATAATGACTAGCCAACAACCATGGTTACCTAGCTGTTTCATGGTTGATAGTGGGGTAGAATAAGCAACCAGTAGGGGGTATACCAGCTACATATGGCTATCAATATTAACCATCAACTTCATGGGGGATAATAACCAGCCATCTTATAGGGATAACAACCAACCAATGGTTATGGTTAATCATAGGGGATAACAACCAACAATAGTAGGGGATATACCAACTATATATGGCTATGGATCAACCAACTAGTGGGGAATAAGAACCAACCATCTTATAGGGAAAACAGCCTGGTTAATGATGGAGGAACCAGGGGGACTAAGGGTTTTGGCCCATAGCCATGGGAATGAGAGGTTGAACTACGAAATGGATTTCACAGAGAGGGTGAACCACTAACTATAGCATACCCACAGCCATACAGATACTCGGTGTTTGCACCGGCTTGGTCTTTGGACGAATGGGCCAGTCTCTCCAGGCATACTAATCATTGCAAACTGCGCCTGGTGCCATGAAGGGAACGTAGCGGTGAATTCTGGGCTAAAGCCAGCTCACCATTTCCAAGCCAGTTTTTGTAATGCCGATCCACTATGGAAATATACATGTTAATGATGGCTAATGATATCCAACGATGGATTGAAAAGGCTAATCAATGTGTAGGCCACTCTTGATTCTGTATTGGTAATCCACCATGGATATACGATATGTAGAACGATTAGTGATGGGGTTGGAATGGTTAGTGAACAAGCCACCCTTGACAAAGGGTAAGAATTGAAAACGCAGACATGAATGGTTTACAGTAGTTCTGACGACTGAGCGCCAGCTGTTCAAATCTTGGGTCATCCCCCATGCTAAATATCCAGGAAACCACTGAGAACTTGATGACAAACCCTGGTTGCCTCGGACGTCGATTTTTTGTTGCGCTAATCACTCGCAGTTTCAGTTTCAAAAAAAAACAAGTGACCCATTTCCGAAATCGATTGAGCAGCGTTCTGAATTCCGCCTTTCATCTTTAGTATTTTGTTCGATAAATTCCAACAAGTTGTAAGACTTTCCGTGGCTTTCGTAAGCAGTGAGAAAGCTTTCACGAAAGCGTTGGTTAGGAGCATATTGCCCTAAGCCATTCGAAACACCATGTCGGGCCATGAGAGCTGGTTCTAAAACAAGGTAGTGTAACTTATTAGGACCATGATGCCATTCTGCAAACGGATACTGGACTTGCGGTAAGCTTGGCGCAAGCAATTTGTGAGCTAGTCGGAGGTGAAGGTTGCCGTTGCCTTCACTGACCCCTGGCCCATTGTGGTTCCTTTGCAATTGAATCAGTACATGTCCCTAATAATTAGTCCACACTGTGTCTAATTGAAAGTTGACTCCTCGATTTGTCGTATGTAAGCAATCATAACTTCCAACGTAAGCTTTATATTCTCGGAGAGGAAAGCACAATTCTGAACGGTTTATGGTTGTTACTGATGCTTTGGCAGGCCGGCTCATGATAGCTAACAAGGATACTTATGTGACAACAAAAGTGCAAAATGCGCAGCAGAAAGTCTCAAGTCACAATTAGGGCACCCAGGTGGGAAACGCTACCAAAACCGTCAGCCACCGCTGACCCCCAAGCGTTCCAAGATGTCCATTTCAAGTGTCACAAATAGCAGGGTATTTGCATCGCAGCAACTCCCAATATCAATAGCATTACTCAACCTCATGAAGGATCTCCCAGCTCCACCTCATACTTTATTGCTATTATATTATGCTCATTGATCAGAGTATCACACACCTCATTACACACCTTTATGGGTGTGGGTCAAAACCCCGTACCCCTGGTTCCCCATCACTTACCATTGTTTTCCCTATTATTACTGGTTATCATCCCCCATTATTGTTGGTTAATATTGACCCACAACCTTATTACCTGATCTCCCACCCCCTTTCATCCACCGCCAGTGGTGGACCGTGTGGCGAGGACTGGAAGCATGTTCGCGAGCATGTTCCTGGAGCTGCGGTAAGCCATTGGTGTTTTAGTCACCGCTATTTGGTGGTTTCTCAAAATGGGGAACCCTTAAAATGGCTGGTTTATTACTATAAATGACTATAAATGGATGATTTGGGGGTACCCCTATTTTGAGAAGCACCCATTTGGTGGTTTCTCAAAATGGGATATGATTAATAATAGTAGGTACCAATGGTTTATATTAGTAGGCAATAGCCAACAATCATGGGTAAACAGCTATGGGGGTTTCTCAAAATGGGATACCACCAAAATGGTTGCTTTATAGTGGTTAAACATGGATAACAGTGGTCATTAACAAGGGGATAATAAGCGATAGTAGGGGATATACCAACTACGATGGTTGGCCAGGAACTAGCGATCCTCAACCAGCTATACAGCCATTACCAAGATGAATCATCTAATCAATTTTCATTCATGAGATTATTGAGCATCATTTAGCCATTGTTGAACCATCACTTGGCCGTTGTTGAGCCATCATTTATCCATCATGGGCCATCAATTCACCATTAACCGTAAAGTAACCACTAGTTAATCATCAATGAACCAATCATTAAAACATGGGAGGACTGTGTAATGGTTTTATGGTTTTGGTGGGATACTGGTTGATGGTTTCTTCTTCAACATTTCTTTACCTTTCAAAACCTCGGATTTGATGGTCACCAATGTAATCATCACCACCTAAATGGTGGGAGGCTAAGTTGGCTTATAACTATGGTAACTAGATGTAGCCATAGATGGCGAACCTGAACCAAGTGAAACGCAGGTTTGGGGGCAACACCTCTTAAATGGTGGGTTGAAATCACACAAGTAATTTCGACTTTCAACTTTGCTGCTTCGTTGATCCAACTCCAATAGTTTGAGTCATTGCCACAACTGGGGGGCACCATGACAAATCATGGGTATGGTAAATGTTACATAGATGGCCACGGGTCAAGCAGTTAACCAACCAACTACTGGGGAATAATCACCAACAATAATAGGCAAAACAATGGTTAATCATGGGGGAACCAGGGGTACAGGGTTTTGAACCAAAGCCAGATGAATCATGGCTCATGATGGCTAATGAGTGGTCAAATGCTGGTCAATGACGGTTGTGGCCATGGTTATGCTAAAGCCGTTGGTTGCTGGGTTAAATGGCTATAGTTGGGTTGGAACAACCATGACTGGGTTAAATGCTGATCAAGCCGTGGTTGTGGTTTATGCGGGTTGCTTCCCCAGCCATGGCTTTATCATCGGCTGGTGCCACAGGTTCCCACTTGACGTGAGACAACCAGCTGTCTCAATGGTATTGCAAATGTGCACAATGCTGAATCCAGAAACGTATTATTCATACAAGTGTTCATTGCCTCTATGGTTGTGGCAATCCCGCAAGTATTGAAATCAGAGGATTACTTTACCTACCTGCAGGTAAGTTGCGGTTTGTAGGCTGGTTGGTGGTTTGAAACATTTTTCATTTTCCCAAGTGTGATTATTGACAAATAGTCGGTTGACAAGAAAATTTTTAATAGGGGTGGTTCAACCACCAACCAGTTGATGATCACTATTGACTATATATTCTTACTATTATAAACCCCCAATTACCATAGTTATTACCATTAGAAACCACTAGTTAACCATGGTTGACCACCAATCAACCACTACCTCAACTGGTTCGAGGCTACACCGAAAATTCTTGCAGCTCCTTCTCCTTTGACCCGCTCACGCGAGAATGCCTGTTGATGAAGGCCCTTGGATCGTTGGATCCAAAAAACTCACATGGCGTGGCCTGGCTGGTGGGTTGAAACATGTTTGATTTACCCTTTTATTTTGGATCTCAACCAAACATGGCTGCCTAAAGTGGCCAATATGTTGGATGGTTGGTTGATTGACATGCATATTTTTGGAAGGCAGCTAACCACAAACCAGTGACTAGTTGATTCTTACAGAACACCAAACTGCAGGAACCCTACCATTACACCCCTCAGGTTTCGGAGCCGAGAGCACCAACTGTCGGTGAAGGATTCCGAACAACTGCCATTGCCCAGCTCGACCTTGCCTTGATGAATGTACTGGCAAGCACACAATCGTTTTTGATAATCCTGATCAGAATCAACTGGTATGTATTCATTGTTCATTGATTGTTCATTCATTTATCTATGTATCTATTTATTTATCTATGTTTTTTGCCCATGTACGTTTGCAAATAAATACAATGCATATATTATATATTATATGTGTGTGTGTGTTCATTTATTTGTTGCTAAAAACGTATATGCTGACACTTGATGTGGCCATTGAATGTACTGTGCCAAGCGTGCTATTTTCTGACAGAAACTCTGACATTTTTTCTGTTGCATATGTACCAGCAAGTCTACAGATGTATTTTTTGGAGAAGTACTTTCAGCTGCTTTGCTGCACAGCCGACAAACCATCCAGACTCCACTGATCCCTTTTCTGTGCTGCCTACAGTAACAGAAAGGATCCATGCGATCCCGGGGGAACAATTGACGCGACTTGTTGTCCTCTTCAGTCATTTGATGCTTTTCTTGATTTGTGACTAGCCCCAACAGGTTTCTACATTACTGCTTGCTGACAGATATAAACGGCTGTACCCTGATACAAGCATCATGGAAACAGAAACCCAACCCCTCCCATAAGTTTGAGAGCTAGCTAGTGGGGTGGGTGGGTGTTAGGCTTAATCACTATTTCCATGAAGCCTGGTTGAAAACGAAACTTGCACCTCCCATCCTTTCGATTGGTCCAGTGGGGTTTATCCAAGTCGCCATGGTGTACCCCCCAAGTAACTGGCAGATTCCCTACAAGGTGGGCCCCCAACCACTTATAAGTTGGGGCTAGCTACCAGTTCTAAGGGTCATAACCCAACTTATAACTCCTGGGGGCCCACCTAGTAATAAGGATCTGGGATGGTTTATAGGTACCACAGCGCCCAGGGGGAGGGGCGCCCCCCGGCTGCCGCTGGCAGGACGAGGTGTTGCAGCTGGAACAACTTCTGACCAATCAGACCATGTCTCACTACTGGCGCCAGGCCGGGCGTGGCTGACGACCTGGGGCTGGTGCTGTGAGCTTCGGGATGGTTTTGGATGGAGCTCTTTCCCAACAGAAATGGCTAGAGGAACATCCCACCAGTGAGGACCAGTCATGACTGTGAACAGCTGGGGGAAAGGGGACCCACCAGCGTCAGTTAAACACCAGCAGTAGTATATATCAGGATCACATAGGATGTAGAACCATCAATAATCAGTCCACTTTCTTCCAAGAACTCGTTGGTTTGTTATTGTGCGGGTTGTGGATGTAAGTAATCCCTTTCCCCCAGCATGAACCGC
>VSDK01002657.1:117308-153032 GCA_009767595.1 Symbiodinium kawagutii | reverse complement strand
GAACCGCTCCAAGGACCTATTTATTGCGTGCCCATGGGGACAGAAGATGGAAGGGATCCATCCACTAGCTCAGAGTGGAACAGACTCTGATATCATACTTCACCACTTCGTTACAGTCATCTCGTACGATCTTTGCTTCCGAGTTCTTATGGCTCCCAGAAGTAGCAGCAGAACCTCGAGATCCACGATAGCATGTGAGTGACTCCAGGATGGCTTCATCAATTTCTCATTTCAGTAGCATAGCCATCCCAAAAAGTCCTTGCCCAAAAAAGGTTTCTGGCGAGTCTTTGACCAAGTTGGCTGATAGATAGTATAACCCAGGTATAAATGTTACACATGTGACATCATATACTGTTTATTCGTGTGTATTTTTCATACACATATATGCTTTTGTAGATACAAGTAGAAAAGTTGATAGAGAGATAGACAGATGGAGTGCAACCAAAACATTTTCTTCACTGGAAGCCTTGCAGGGACCGGAGCAGTATCTCTCAATGGGGACGGGTACCAGTAGCGATGGTAGGTTCAACTGGTGGTTGGTTGTTATACCCTCAGGCATTGGCCATGGTTGATTGTTACTAGTTGCTTATTGATCAACAGGTAGTGAGTTCAATTAATTAAGGCTTATCAATTGAAATTACCATGTTATATAATGAATAGACATTTTACTTATTGCCATCAGACATCGCTAGTGATTGTTGTCACTTAACTTATTGCTGTTGGCAATGTTTATTGAGTAGTATGTCTATTGAAATCATCATTTAGCATCGTTCACTATTGCAGTTGGCAGTGAAACAGGCAGCCAATTGACCAACGATCAAGCAGCTTGGAAAGTAGCTAACTAATCATATCCAGCTTCCCAGCCTTTATCAACCATCATCCACCATTCAAGCAGCTATTAAGCATCATTCACCAGCTTATAATCAAGCTTGTTGACCATCATTTGCTTCATGAGCCAGCCAATTAGCCACCATTGAGCATCATTCACCGTCATTTGACCAGCTATTGTGGATCAATAACCATTAATTAACCATCATTTAACTAACTTTGAAGCATCATCAAGCAGCTAAATGCCGGTTGAAAACAGCTTAACCACCGTTCTTAGCAGCTTATAAACATTTAAGCAGCTGGTTTTAACCAGCTGGTTATTTAATGGCAGCTTATAAACCAGCTTAATCACCATTCTTAGCCAACCAGTAGCCATCCTTTGCCGATGCCATCGGCCCACGGCACCCGCCATGCAGTCCATTTTGCAACAGCTCAACCTTTCCCACTTGGACCCCTCGGTGAGTGGACAGGCGCGCTCGTAGGTGCCGAATCGTAGGTTACATGAATGGAGTGATGCAAGGTGGGCCCCCAACCAAGACCAAGGTTATAACTGAATAAACTAGGGTCATAAATAGGGATCACTACCGGGTATAGGTATAGGGGTTATAACTACTAGGGGTTATGACTACATAAGTTGGTTTATAACGAATTTAACTAGGGTCAACTACCAGTTCTAAGGGTTACAACCCAACTTACAACTCCTGGGGGCCCACCTTTTACAACCATATCATTAGACACAACCCAGGATTAATAACCCCCAGGCTATCCAGACTGGTTAATTGGGCGGGTTAATTGGGGGGGTTCCCATTTCAACGGGAAACCGGGGGAAACCCCCTATTCATCAATCAGGGGTTCATTTATCCTGGGTAGACATTAGATACAACCAGTGGCTAGCCAATGGTTTGCCAATGTTACGCAATTTCATGGTTGATACTAGGTGGGCCCCCTACTGAGCTAAGTTGGTGAACATAACTAGGGTAACTACTAGGCAAATGGCAAATACAATACAAGTATAGTAAAATGGCTTATTAACCAACTTATGACTAGGGGTATCATTCTGAAGCCATGGTTAGTTCAGAGTTCCCACCAGCTTATTGCAGGTGATCTATAGACATGGTTATATCCAAGTTCGAACCCCCAGCCATCCAGTTCTCAATTCTGTTTAGGATCTTTAAAAAGTCATGAAATGATTCAGCAGCGGATTCAATTTGTCATACGGATTTATGGTGCACGGGTTTTGTTTCTTGCAGAAATGGGATAGTTTTGACCATGTTGTGGTATTCCTATGACATGGACATCTTCGATTTTTTTCATCCGCCGCAGTCATGACCAAACGTTACGATCATAGAGTTGTTGCAAACTCTTAGTTTGGATTCAATGAACGAAAATCCGTTAATCTTTGTCTTGCAAGTTTGTAAGGGGATCCATATTGGTGGTTTCTCACAATAGGAGTACCCCCAAAATAATCCAATACAAATTATCTATATCAGTCAACCATCCATTTTTGGGGCACTCCTATTTTGAGAAGCCACCATATCAATTCTGATCACATGACGTTTTTCTTGTCGTTTTCGGGCATCATTTTGCCCGTTGGTTTTGTTGTTATTGGATCTTGAGAGATGGCTTCAGAACGTGACCCCAGCAGGTGGTGCAAGGGGCTTGTTGGTGGCGAAAGATACCTCTGTCGCCAGTGGAAAATGCTGTGCCCCCTGTCGAACTAAGCAAGAAAGCCGGAAAAAAACACATTGTGAACCACTAATAAACCAACCATGGTTGACAGGTGGTATATCTCCTATTTGTCGGATGAGCTTCTGAACGCCACCCAAATGATTGTCTGGTGCCATGGCAAGCCCAGCCGCGATTTGGGCGGGGATGTCTGGGGCGCCTTGGGCTATGACATCAAAATGACAGAGCATTTGCGATGACGGCACATGCTGCTGAAGTTCGGGTAATCCAGATCGTCCCCTGCGTGTCGATGCAACTTGGCTTCAAGGAAGCTGGGCATGGCTGGATGCAAATTCGCCTTGAAAGTTGCAAAGTTGCTCCCTTCTCGTCCTCAGAAGGCAGAGCAGCAGGGGCAAGAAGAAGGCATAGGACATGGACGCGAGATGTTTGCGAGGAGTACGAGCTGCTCGGCCCTTTGCAGCACTTGTTAACCATTGTTAACCAAAGTTTGCCCTTGTGAACCATTATTAACCAGTGCTCATCATTGTGGATAACTAACAAAAAAACATAGTTGACAGTTGGTATATCTCCTTTTCTTGTTAACCATTTTTAACCACTGTTAGCCATGGTTAACCGTTGTTGACAACTAATAGTCCAAGCATGATTTAGAGTTGGTATATCTCCTTTTCTTGTTAACCATTGGTAACCATTGCTGACCATTTTCAACCACTAACAAACCAACCATGGTGAACAGTTCGTATATCTTTTTTTGTTACCCATTGCTAACCACAAAAAACCAACCATGGTTAACAGTTGGTATACCTCCTTTTCTTGTTAACCATTGTGAACCATTGTCAACCACTGTTAAGCTTTGGTAACCCTTGCTAGCCATTGTTAACCACTGCTAACCATTGTTAAGCATTAATGAACCAACGATGGTTAGCAGTTGGTATATCTCTTGATTTGTGAACCACTGTTAACCATTATTGACCATTGTGGAGAACTAACAAGCAAACCATGGTTAACAGTTGGTATATTTTGTGTTTGTTTACCATTGGAAACCATTGCTGACCATTGTTAACCAAGGTTAGCCATTGTTAACCATTGTTTTCCATTGTTAACCACTAATCAGCCAACCATTGCGGGGGTATCCCCAATTGGCTTCACAACCCAAACGCCCACCTGGAAGCGCCATCTCCCCCAGCTGAACCCCCAGCAGCGATCGCGGCCAGTTTCCAGTGACGAGTAGTGGCTTGGAGTATGCCCGGATGCCCCAGGAGCGAAGGGACCCAACTTGGAGAAACTCACCTGAAAACCTTTGGAAATCACTTGGAAAAATTGGAAAAATCAACATTTTGAGGGTTAAGTTATAACCACTAATAAGGGTCAAGTGGGTAATAGCCAACAATCATGGGTCAACAACTGCTATATGGGTGTTTCTCAAAATGGGGGACTCCTTAAAATAGCTGGTTTATTAGGACAAATGACCAATAGTGGATGATTGGGTGTACCCCCCGCCCCCCAGTAAACCGGTTGTAAATGGACCGTTTTCCATTGCTATCTTAGATTGGCAGAGGGCAATGGTTGTAATCATTGAAAGGCTGAAGTCGGCTCGGAATGTTGGACAATGATTGTTTGATTTTTGGCGGGGTTCTTTGAGGGTTCCACATGTGGCTCAACATTCAAACGCTGAGGGCATCAGTGATTTAGGAGAAGGAAATTTATCCTTTCGTTTACCATATCCGGCAAAATTGTATATAAAGATTTTACAATAAAAGATAAAGAAATTGGCGGTGAATTTATCCACCATGCCCACCTGAACTTTGCTAGCTACCGGAAGTGTGGTTGCTGTTTTCAGCTGAACGATCTTACTAGTTACTATAGTTGGTGGATGATGCTGCAGCCATTCTGACTACGGACCCCATTTGGATATATGCCATGCGTAAAGCAGTGCCAAGTCCCCCACAAAGTCCCTTGGGTTCTGCTTTGTGATCACTGCAGTTTTTACGACCTGACTTTCACACACGGTGCACTTGGATGTGCAGCTGAGGTAAAAACTGAGATATAGAAATGGTTATGTAATAGATCTAAATAGCCCATGATAGGATGGTAAATAGCCCATAAGAGACCCATAATAGACCCATAATAGACCCATAATAGATTGTAAGTAGCCCTACGAGATGGCCCAAAAGCATGGCACACATCACCAGCTACGACCCGAAAAATCCATTGTGCCAAGGCCGAGTGCTTCGTCCCAACACCATGCGCTGGGGATACCGTTTGCACCACGGTGGGGCCCGCGTTGCGGGAGTGGCGGCGCACGAGTTTCCATAGATGTCGTAGGGATCCAGGGATAGAAACGACGCGCATGGGTGCTAGGAAGATAGGCAGAACAGGGTGTATCTTGGCATAACTGTCGTTCAAATTAGTTCACTGGGTCCCTTGATGAGTAGATACCTCGGAAAATTTCCGAAGTGACCCACTGTCAGCAGCTGAAGCAACCAACAGTAGGGTCCTGAATGGTGCGACCTGGATCCGCCAGGAGGTTGGCAAGCACCAACAGTAGGATTACTGACCAATCAAGAGCAAACTCAGATGATGGTTTACTGATCGGTTCGGCGCTGTGAGTGTTGAAATTTTAACCGATAAGCAACCATTGATTCATCGCGAATAAATCGTGGAGAAACTGATGATAGAACGTAGGGAAAACTGAGAAATCCCAGATTATAGCCCGGCATGCAGCCACGGCTTCTTGATTAAGCACCAATTTCCTGGTTATAACCACCCGCGTGAACTCGCGCAAAAGTTCCCAGTTCTTCCTGTGAATCTCAGGTTGTCATAAGCCGACCTCACTGGCCCCTCCTCCAAAGATGCAAAAAAGGTGCCCAATCCTCAAGGAGGCCTAGGGTTTTTTAAGGATATGTTCATTCTTTTTTATTATTAGGAAATGTTCGTGTGATTTTGCGGGGAGATGAAATCCTGAATCATTCGTCAAATTGCGCAACCAGTCCGGCATATGTTCATCCTTTCTTCACATTATACTGCCGTCATTAGTATTGACCAGCATCATCAACAATAAGCATCCTGCAGGAAGCATCCATCAATATTATCCTCCGGTAAACTGACCTGGCAACGGATTTTGACCATATTTTCTTGTGAAATGGTAGATTTTCCATTGCCAGGTAGTTTACCAGAGGGTACTCACTGTCCAAGAGCTAGTTAGATTCATGGGTGGGTCTGGAAACCTTAGAAGCTACAGTCAAATACACCATCAAACATCCTGTTTCCAGCGACTGGCGCTACCCGGCTCGACGCTTGACAGACTGCTAACACGGGCCTGTTCTGCAACACTTGCATCAAAGGCTGGTGGAGGGTGGGGCAAAGCAAGGGTTGGCTCATAAAAGTTGTGTCCCATGGTTGATGGCGGTGGACGATTCTGGTTACTGACCAATATTGATGGTTAATTCATGATGGCTAGGGACGATTGTTGATGGCTAATGGTCGTTGTCGATGGTGAGTGATGGTGAATGATGGTTGTTGCTGGTGCGTGTTTTATGGTTAATGATGATTGTTGACGGTTTTTGTTTGTTGCTTAGTGACGGTTGTTGATGATTCATGCGGTTCATAGTGGTTGGTGTTTGTTCGTCGCGGTTCATAAAGGTTGTCGCTGGCAAGTGTGGGAAGCTACACGTCAACGGGACGGTGGTGGGCTCAATGGGCTTCATTGCTCTCTACCTGGGAAACTGGAACTGCTTGAGGAACAATTGTTGGGATAGTTGGTGGTGATGATGTGATGCTTGTTTCTTTTCACTCATTTGTTGGGAGTCCTGTGTTCTCGCAGTGTTTGACTGTATCGCAGAGGGTTGACACTACTAAGTATGATGAAACTTCAGCAGACGCTTGCTTCGGGTCCATACCTGGTGTCCTCTCAATAATGGTTCCTGATTGCCTGGGCGGTACCACCATTCATGGACAAACCCGGATACTCTTCGGGAGCGAGGGAATTAGCGCACGGTTTTCAATGATCCGTGATTTTATTTGCAGTCTGACTGTTGATGTGCGATAGGGCCTACTGATTCTATGCTGCTGGCGTTGCAGTCTTTTGATAGGTGGTAAACTAAAGCCAATCCTAAAACTCAAACTCGTCGCGTGTGCCCATCTGTACTATGTTCAGTTATATATAGTTACTTCGCCACTCATTACCCTTCCCACTGCGACACAGGTCATTCCTATGATTCCATGTTCCCCGCTTCGCGCCCGGCATGCTCAGGGGGCCGGGGGGATCGCTCGGGATGGCAATGGAGTTCTACATGGCTGCTTCAGAACAGTGAACAAAATAGGGGGGTTCTCAAAATAGCAGACCCCCAAAAAATGGATGGTTTATTAATGTTTATTACTGGTTAACCATCAACAAGGGGATAATCATCAACAAATGGGGGGATATACCACAGATAATGGATGGTTTATTGCTGTAAAAGATTAATGATGGATAATTCTTGGGGTACCCTATTTATGAGAAACACCCAGATGGTTGACGATGCTTTGAAAAGGTTGATCTTGGATTTCATAGAGCTGAGAGGAGAACCGTTTTGGAATTGTGAACCCTACTTCCTCAGCCAAAACCATCCTTCAGGGACCTGATTTTCTCGAACGCGACATGTCGCATGTCGAGTCACTTTCGTTCATTCATCAGCCTGGTGGAGCAATTTTCTGCTGAGCATGGCTTGAACTGCTCTTCATTTCTTTATTTCGCTCCATGCCATGCTTCCCATGCGCCATGTCATCAATGAAGCTGCACTTAGAGAAGGATGATGAAGGATGGGTTGCCCGGACTCTTTTGATACATCTCAAAGTATCGATCTTTCTCGACAGCGACTGGATCAAGGCTGCCCAATGCTACGTCATGGAGGACCGGCTGCCAACGCCAACAGTTTTGGACACAAGCCAACCAGCTTCGAAGAAATGTTTGTACCCAGCTTATAAGTCTCCCCGTTCGGTTCGGCTGCCGCCATGGGGTGAAGTTTACCTGGCTGATTACGCGCTGGATTTTTTTACAAGGAGCAACTACAATGGAATCAAGAAACCCGCTCCGCACACCTGATGTCTGTGTTAGTTGCTTATGAGCGTTGTTTGTGATGAATCTTGTGAAAGAGTGATAGTAATGCTTAATACGGTTTATGATATAGATAGTGATACTAGTTGTCAATGACTAGCATGCTTTCTTGTCAATGTGGTTGCTGATCAACAATTAATAATTTATTATAAATCATGGTTAAAGATTACTAAAGTATCAATGATTACGTATCATAATATGAATTAATATGATGTTTTTTTGATCATATCATGGGCAGTTAATATGAATTAATGCCAACACCGGATTAATAACCCCCCCTCAAGGTCGACAAGGTCGACAAGGTCTGACCATAGGTGTCCAAAAGTGACCACCCCCAAATAAACGCCCTCAATTGTTTTTAAATTGATTTCAATTGTTTTTAAATTGATTTCAATTGTTTTTAAATTGATTTCAATTGTTTTTACATTGATTTCAATTGTTTTATAATTGATTTCAATTGTTTTTAAATTGATTTCAATTGTTTTTAAATTGATTTCAATTGTTTTTACATTGATTTCAATTGTTTTATAATTGATTTCAATTGTTTTTAAATTGATTTCAATTGTTTTAAAATTGATTTCAATTGTTTTTAAATTGATTTCAATTGTTTTTAAATTGATTTCAAAAAGGGGGGTTCCAGGCTTGTGGGGGGTCCCCTTTGTGAGCTCCTAAAAAGTTGTTTTTTTAATGGATTTTAAAAGGCGGGTAATACAGAAAAACACATAGACTTTTTGGGGAATCTAAGCCCACTAGCCATGAGAAGCAATTGGATTGACAAGGGTTTCAATTAATACTAATTTAAAACTAAAGAAACAAAAACTAAAAAAATCTAAGGGATCCAGAGGTGGTTGATTAACTAGGGGGGGTTTTTGGGTGAACCTAGCTTATTAGGGGGTGAAATCAGAGCCAAATTAACTTTAGTAAGGACCAGGGTCTGGGGCTGAGGAGGTGGTTGATTAACTAGGGGGGTTTATTAATCCTGACTTGACATTAATATGGAGTTAAAGATTACTTCTGATTTTTCCATGATTTCCCCTGCACTTCGATCGAAGGGAAATCGATTGTCCACTTCGGGCGGACAAACTCTCCGGGCGCTTCCCCGAGCTATCGAAGACCTCCCAGGCATTTGTACGAAGTGTCCGCTGTCCTTTCTGGTGTGGGGAAGCCCTGCGAGGGCGCCTGCGCTTGGCTGTCGCTGATGGTTGCCGTTCATCACTGGTGATCCGTCGTTAGAAACTTCACTGGTCAGGTTCGGCGACAGGTTGCTGGCTGTGCGTGAAAACCTGGTAGCCCTGATGTGCCATGATTAACCATTGTATTCCAACCATTATATATCGTTGGTTATGAATGGTTATCACTCCTAACATCCTTGGTCATCATTCCCAAGAAATTGATGGTAAACTGCTGAGCCAACTTGCCAAAAACAGGCTCGGAATCCCCGAGGTAAGTAGGTGGAGTACGCAAAACACCCGGTTTCAGCTGGGGTAAGAGTGCGCCTATCCAATCGATAATTTGAAAAAAGTTGCGACCTGAGGAGTAGCTGAGTTTGCTCAAAGAGATCTAGCCCTACCCTTACAAATAGGCGACCATCCCTACGCCGGGGGTTCCCTGCTTATCATATTAGGCAACTGGTTGCGGGTAGGGAAGGGTTCCAACGGACGCCACCAGATTGAGCGAATTTCTGGGATGGAGCTGTTGGAAGCAGCTCGCTGTGAGTGAAAGGGATATCCCTCACGGTCCTTTGGATGAGGGAGGGCTGAATCACTGAGAGGTGTACGGATACGATTGGCCAGGTTGCCCAAATGATAGTAGATCAGCATTTATAAATCTTGATATTTTGTGGCAAATCATGAGCTATTTATGAGAAACCAATGGTGGGTGATTAATATGGATCCTGCATTGACAGTGTTGTGTTTGGGACCTGCTTCACAAATTCTGTAAACATAGACCATTTCTGTAGTAAGGACTTGCTGAACATGTAAAGGTCCTACTGCAGAGCTAGCAGTTTCAATTTAAGTGACCTAGTGCTATATAATATGATTGATCTACCAATACTATCCAACATTTGGTTTAAATTCCCATTCGTATTTGACCAATGTAACAAAATGTAACACATATGCGATATGTGTATCAATACATATGATATGTATATATATTTATATATACATTATAGATATGTATATGCATTTATTTGTATATATATATGCATATGTATTCAAGTATTCATAAATATAATTGTATGTATGAACCATGATAATGGCTATGTAAGCAATATAATTCATACTGACCAACTAATACACGATACAATATGTAGCTCCCTATTTAGCTAAGTTGGTGTCTAGGATAACTACCAATTTTGGTACGATACAAGTACCATTGGCCCTATGGAACCCTAAAAAACAAAGGTCGGTTTTTGCCTTTCAAAATATGGATTATAATTTACAACACTGATGGTTTTGTGGGGCCAAGGCTAGCCTGTCAAATGGCGAATCTCAGGCGCAACTTACAACGGCCCGTGGGGGCCCACGTGCTGTACAGCCATATGCTGCGGCCGTTGTGCTATAAACGCAACGCAACGGAGCCATGGATTTCTCACTGAGGCAATTCCGCGGCGTTGCCTGGGGCCCCAGGGTGGGACTGTGCAGGAAATGATTTTGGTCGCTGAAAAATCATGTGGCGAGCTGGGTCAAGCAGTTAACCAAGCAGCAACCATGTTGATTTCTAGCTGGTCAATGGGTAATAATAGGGAATGATAAGCAATAAGAATAGGGGATATACAAGCTATATATGGCTATGGGTCAATATCAACCAACAACAATGGGGGATAATAACCAACCATTTTATAGAGAAAACAATGCTAAATGATTGGGAGCTGTTGGGTACTTCGTGGTAATGATGGCCAATGATGGTTCAGTAGATTTCATTAACGGTTACCGGGTCAACTAAGACTGGTTAATTAGTGGCTAGTTGATTGGTGAATTGGCTTGATGGTTAAGCTGATGGTTGGTAGCTAAAAAGATAATGTTCGTATGATTGATGAATTTTAGTAATGGTTAACCGATACTTAATGCCCTTATGATGGTTTTGATGAGTTCATCGTAGCTGAAGGATTCATGGTTCTGATTGATGATGGTTAGTGACGGTTGTTAACCAATGGTTGGCCATGGTTTGTGACGTTTTACGACGGATGCTTAACCAATAGTTCACTACTACTTGATGGTTGATGTCAAACATATGATGGCTAACTAATGCTAACTATTATAGTTTACAATGGTCATGATGGCTTTCATGAGTTAATGGCTCAATGGGTAACGATGGTTAATGATGGGTGTAAATGATACCGGTACAGGGTGAATTGAGAAACATTGCCCTGAGTTGGAGTAGCTGCTTGATGTGGAGAAGCACAGAGACTGGGTTCATGCTCAACTATGGTTCTTAGTGATCAATGATAGTTGCTAAGAAGCTTCTGGTACTATGGTTAATTGGGGACCCCCCAAATCAACGATGGTTGTTAATGATGGTTGGCAAATGATTTCTGTAATTTCCCAAAATTGGGGACCCCCCAAATCATCCCATCTGAACTGTTTACAACAATAAACCATCCATTTCTTGGGTCCCTGATTCTCAGAAACACCCATATGGTGATAAATGATGATCATTGTGGTTCAAAATGCTGGTTGCACCAGTTCTTACGTTCAAATAAGCATTTATTATCGTTATTTATTTATACCGATAAAAGATGGTCAATGATGTCTTCCAATGAGATGTAATAGTTGATAACGAACCATGATTGGCAAGAATTGTAACAATTCATAAGTCAGAAGGAATCATGAGCAGGCAATTAATCATGACTCGTAATAAATGCAACTGATGGTTGATAGTGACGATGAATGATCGAGCATGCTGGTTGCTGTTAGACCCCTCTCTACACAGCGGGTTTGGATTCCACGGCTGAAGTAATTTGAGCACCCAAAATCCCGGGTTCATCACCAATCATTTTATACCCCTATGGCTAGAGAAATACCCACATGGGAGTTTCTTAAAATGGGGGACCCCCCCAAAATGGCTGGTTTATTGCTATAATAAATGACTGATAAAGGATGATTTAGGGGTACCCCCATTTTGAGAAACACCCTGACCTGTTGCAAGACCCTGAGGTCATTCTGTTGTTCGTGCTCCTGATCGTTGTTGGCACCCTCCGTTCAGTGCTCTTCTCAGTTGGGTGGCCCCCTGCAGCGCAGGGGTGGGTGGTGTGGATGTTGTCCCTGACCAGGGACCACAAAAACGGTGTGCTCCTGTGGTCAAGTAACCAGAATTCTCTGATCCCAGACATTGGTTTGCAGGTCGGAAGCTGAATTCCCGGAAATGGGACAAAAATCGACAGGAGAGTTCCACAGATGCTGGTGGAAACGATGGTGTCCTGCAAGTTTTCCCTGTAAATAACCCGCCTTTCCGTTGCCTTCGGGTTGGTAAGGGGGAAAATGGGAATTGGACTCCACATGGTTGCAGAGTGTTGCAACCTGGGTTAGAAGTTGCTTATCGAGCCATTTTAGTCTAGTTATAGCCAACTTATAAGGAACTCTTATCACCTGTAACTCTTAGTAACTCTTATGTAACTCTTATCACTTATAGTTTATAGTCATTTAGCAACTCTTATCGCCCGTAATTACCCTATAGTCGTATTCTACCTAGGGTAGCTACCCAAGTTCTGACCTCATCAGACTTGTTGGGACTTTCAACTCGGGCCCACAGGTGAAGATGACGAGGGGAACTATAGAAGTTAATGGCTCCCGAGTCAATGGTATATACATAGTTCCCTTGGTCATGGTTGTCATGACCCAGTATAACTAGGGGAAACAAGTTAATTATGGTAGATAGAGATGGCTTGATGAACCAACTACCTAGTAAAGATAACTATCATATATCGGTTGATCAATGGCTCTTTGCACATATGTTTATATCAGCTAAATACATATACATTCATTTGCATACAGATGTATTCACGCATGACTACACAAGATTGCACATATGGTACACATGTATTTGCATATTTACATATTTACATATTCAAATATACACACATAAAAAGAAAACATCAGCCTTGTACCTACACTGGACAGTGGTATGTATAAATCTGTATTATGGTTTTATCAGCCAGGCCCCTTTCATTTATGACACATCGATGGTCCATAACTCAGTCTTTCGCACTGTTTTCGACAGCTCACCATGCTGTAGGATTTTTCCAAATCCTGGAAATTGATGGGTTCTCCAAGAAATTGTGTGTAGTCATAGCAAGCGAGTTCATGTGAGATACCACCAACTTAGCCAGTGACTACCCCAAACAAGCATTCCGACCAAAACCAGAGTTGTTCCATTTTTGGTTTTTGGTTTTGCTTTGATTGATTGCCAGTCATGATCAACTACCTTCTTTTTGAAGTATCATCATTTACCACCATTACCAACAATCAGTATCAATCATTACCATTAAACGGTCGTCATCATCCTTCATTAAAATGCATTAGCCTCATCAAAGACCTACATTCACCATCACCGTCACTGTCATCCAGCAACCATCACTATCAACCCTCCATCCTTAAGCATCACTATGCACCCTGCCTACCGGGCCCTGGCATCAACAACCATCAGCCGCCATAGCCCAACTCACTCGTCATCCGCAAAGGCTCAAGATGTGGCGGTGGGATCTCGCAGCCTGGTCTGGGACCCGGGGGAAGCGACAGGGAAGCAACAGCTTGAGCCTTTGCGGATGACGAGTGAGTTGGGCTAATGATGATTGATCATGGTGGATGGTGATGCATGCCCCATGCCATCAATTAAAAAAGGATGGTGATTGTCATGTAATGTTATATCACACATTCATGTTACTGGTTTTGTTGATTGATTGCTACGCCAATTTATCAATCCTGGAACTGCTATGAAGTTTGAACATGTTTGCTCATCACCAGAGTAGTATGGGCAACAGTCTCTCATACAATTCGCAATCGTTTCACGAAGAACCATGGTGTTCATTAATAGTTAACAAGTTCCTTACAATGTCATGCCATTCCCACTATTCCCAGGAAAATCACTGGCTTCATAGGTTTACGTTTGTGGTCAAGCGGCATTGGAGTTGTGATGCCCGAAATCAGGAAAGCCCATTTGAATGCAAGGGCAGCTTGAGGTCGTACTTCCCCAAAGTTTGATATGAGCTACGGTCCATGCTTGTCGTGATGAACCATCGCCGGCGGTCATCCAGCCGATGAATGAGGGATTGCAATTAAGAGAAGTATAAACATAAATAACGATCATAAGCAGCTGGTTGTGATTATTGCCATCACTGAATTAGTACCATTTATCATGATGCCCCATAATGGAATTGATCTTATTTATTCCAACAGAATTAGCAGAAACTTAGAATATACCATTATGATACAAAATCTATAACCAGATTAATAGTGATAGTACCGTTATACCCGTTGTGTACCATGATAGCAACATCCATGCTAATCCCAACAGCAAGGGCGCATTCAATACAATACATTTCATGCATCAGCGTCCTGACACCGTGGATTCTTTGCAGCCTTTTTTGAACCCGGGGCGCCCGCGGCGCTTTTTCACGCAGGCACAATGTGGAAGGGATGATTGGGACTGTCCAATGTTGGTGGTTCTACGGTTCGTAAAGAATTTCTAGTTAATTATATACTTTTTTCTGATGCTTTCTGGATTTGCACATGTTCACCATCACATGGATAGATATGAACATCCCAGTAAATAATGCTGATATCTTCTCACCAATCATTTCAGCAATATTGCTTGTTGAACTGCACAACATCTGATTTTTTGTTTTTGGCATATTTGTCCCCATTTTTAGATTATAATCTTTCCGTGGTTTATAGGAACCCCTATCAACATATTCATGTGAGGAAATGTAATCCCTGCAGCATTATTCTGTTAGCAGATCATCCGCAAGCTAGCAGTCTGCAGCGCTGAAAATGACATGCTTCAAGAAACGCCAGTTTCTGCAGCAAAACACATATGAGCAATAGGGATGGTATGATGGAACTGTAGGCCCACAGAATCGGGGATTTGTTGGAAGCAGTGACAAGTGACCGGGGACGGTGAGGAGCGACACCCTTCTTCATTCACGTTAATAGCGATACCTGGAGTGATGAGGGAGCGGTTTCCGATATCTCGAACGCTACCAATAAACAGTGTACTTGGAGGGGCCCACTACGGAAGCCAAACTTGGAACTTTGTAGATGCCTCCAATGATAGTACTTATTCATAATAATAAGATGATATGTATTAATCAATAGTAATTATTCTATATATATTTTTTTTGATATGTATAAATCAGATATACTAAGGTCTATCATTAGTCTGATTATGAATATATGCAAAGATGCCCGGTCCAATTAGAGACGCTCCTGGTCCTCCGCTGTTGACTAGCCTTTCCGCACCACCTGGCGCCACCTGGTCACCCGACACCCAGTCACCACTCGTGAGACAGGGCTGGATGTGCGATTCGCTCGGCGGCTTTAACTTTGGATGTCCCGTGGAAGCTGGGGCGAGAGATGTCCGGGTCGAAGCAAGAACCATGGTGGGATATGGTGGGCATACTTACCCAAATGCTCCATGTATGGGGTACATTTACCTACACTTGGGTCATTTTATAGGTAAATGTAGGTAAATATGCCATGCATGGAGCCACTGGGTTATGCTGGTTGATAATCGTATTGTGTGATATTAAGGCGGCATTTGCTAGAAGCAAGAGTATGATTAGCATTGTTTATAGTTAGCCATGTGATTTATTTCATAGTGCCTAATCCAGGTTGATCATGGTGTTTCAACTGATGATGTAAAATTATGACTCGAATAATGAAACATGTATAGAATGTTGATCCAGGTTGCAAAAACAAGCAAAATCACGGTCTTTCAACTGATGCAGCTTGTTTCAATCGGAATCTACATCAAACAAAATGCGATCAAAAATAAACCATATCATTACAATCAATCAGTCAATAAGCAACTATGATTACCATCCAAGGTTGTTTCAATCAATAGCTACCAAGCACAAGGTTCAACAACAGAAGAACAACGATGAAGGATGCCAACCTTGCCAGCAACTGTTCGGGAGTCGTCAACCTATTTTTCATAGCTGGCTGTTGGTTGGGAGCGGTGAGCTTCGCCAGGGGTATACCCCTTTGAAAGGGGGAGCGAGGACAGGAGCTACCAGGAGTCTTCTAACTTAGATTTTTGATCCACGATATTTTCAAGAAATACTTATTTAATGGGGGTACTAATATCCCTGGGTGAGACTATGGTTGAACTATACCACTCAGTGTTGGATTGAACAATGTGGTGGAGCATACTATAGCAATGAAAATAGGGTACCGTGGTCGATGACTGGATGATCTGAGTGTAGCTTGACCATGGTTCATGTGGCCGCACCAAACCTGCTAGTATGAGTATGAGCCGTGCTTTGAAGGTCAAGTTATCAACTGAGCAACAACACCAATTCCCAACAAGCTGTGGAAACTGTTCAAATAGGTTCACTGGTACAAATCAACTCGTTGATCATTGGATGATAACAAGTGGTTTTGAATTGTGAAACATGTTTGATTATGGCTTATTCTTGCACAGTGAGGTTGAGAACTGGCTGAACGACGCTGAATGACGCTGAATGATGCTGTTTGCGGTGATTCTCACCAATTTCATGCCACTTCCACTAGCAGCCACTTATCCTCAAACAATCAAGAGTAGTAAAAGATTGAGAAGTAAACTGGTGATTCAATGTTTTTGAATAAAGATCCACCATGTTGAATGTTGAGCGTTCTCATCCACTAGTAGACACCATTAGCGAAGAATTATCTGTTAAATCTGGCAATGGAAAATCCACCATGGATAAATGGAAAATCCACCATTTGTAACGGATTTCCCAAGGTTTTCCAACAAAAACTAGTAGTTTTCAACTTCCAGGTTAGTTTGCCAGAGGGTATCCATCAGCAAGCAACCATTATCATCAACGATCATTCTCCACCATTCCCCCACGACTTCGCCATTAATCCTCACTGACCATCACTTGACCAGCACTTAGTCATCCGCTAACCGTCATTAAGCAATGGATCATCCATCATTGAGCCATGAATTAAACATGGATTATGGATAATCCATCATTAATCAACCATAATAAATTAGTTAAATGGTTGATTATCCCTAATTATGATCAGTAAACCAAATCAACTATGCTTTAACTATGATTAATTCTGATCAATCATCCATCATTTAGCCATAAATTCACCATCAACCAATTTCATCATCACTTGCCATATGGTGGTTTCTCAAGTCATAGGGGACCCCAAAATCTGCTTGCTTTACTACTATAGATGCTTTATAAAGGATGATAACTGGGGTCCCCCCAACTGACTTGAGAAACCACCAGATAGTGAATCATATTCACCATCATTAGTGTTGATCATATGATCGTTAATTTTGGTCAATGGTGAATTCTAATGATCATTTTATCATATGAATTCACCGTCATTGTGATCATTGACCATCAATTTCAATCAGGTTAATTTTGCTTGATTATGATGAATCTAGCCATCAATTCACCATCACTCACCAATTTCGTCATCAGTTGCCATATGGTGTTTTCTCAAGTCATATGGGACCCCCAAAACTGCTTGGTTTATTATGACAGATGCTTCAGAAAGGATGATTATAGTGAATCATCAATTTCATCATCAGTTCTCAGCCATATAAAACCTATAAAAACCACATAAAACCTATAGAAACTCTGTAAAAACCTATAAAACCTGGTGGATCATATTACCATATCACCACGCCACCTTGGTGGCTGCCCATGGACCGCCGTCTCGTGGCGCCGTCGAGGAAGTGCTCACACGCTTCGGCTGGGTGGCCGGTGAGGTGCGCGGGCCCGTGCAGCATGACAGTGGTGTATGTGTTCACCCTGGTGGTCTGTGGTTAACTGGTAGTTAACCCTAGTGAAGTTGTTTGTAAACCAAGGTATTATATGTGGTTGGGAGTCCACCTTGTAGGTGGTGTATGTGTTCATAAGGTCGTGTTCATAAGGTCGTGTTCCGCGACCATTGGTTTGAGTACACTGGTGAATGGTTACATGTTAAGGACACATCATGTAATCATGCTTACCATTCTTACCATGATTAAGTTTATGATGATTATATATTGTGGCTATTAGGTTTCTTCTCCACCAGATTTTGATAGTTAGTCATGTGAGATCGTTTGGTGTGGCTATGCAATGTAGGTTGAACAACAGCTAATGCTGGTTGATCATGGCTAATTGGCTGACAGTAGATGGTTCATGATCCATTCTGGCTGTCAATGATGATTAATGAAGTAGTGGTTGAACATCAACGGAAAATCAGCTCGCAATAAGCTGGGACTACTGTTGGCTGCTGATGGTAATTGGTCAACATGAGAACATGATTATGATAGTAGAGCTTCATCCCGATGATAATAATGACAAGCGCTCATGGGGAATGAAACCTGCCACTGATGTTTCACCCATGGCTAAAGATTGGCTGATGCTTGGTAAATGGTTGACAACAACATGCTGGCTGCCAAGATCTTGGACACGGACATTATTGAATGGCACCTCGCAACCAAGGTCTCGATGGGTCGTTGCCAGGACGAAGAAACGGACGGCTGAAGCTTGCAACTGGCAATCTTGCAAGCTGATTGGACAACTAAGGTCCTACATGGTCCTACTGTAATTAGCTTCAGTAACCTTCTCAAGTTGGTTTTATGATCAGGACAACGAATTAGCTCTCGAGCTGGTGCTCGGACATGACAGAGGACTCGTGATACATCCTTTCTACAGCAGGGGTTGGCGTCGCACAGGTTACGCAACAAACCGTGGGTCCTGGGGGAGATGATAACAGCTATATCCCAAGGTCCCACAATCCAGCGAGAGGCCGGGGAATTGTTGTGCCACAGACAGCTGGTGCAACAAGGTCTACAGAGGAAGCTTTTCCATGGACAGAAAAGCTCTGCCAATGATGGTGCTTTGCTTGACGCCACCCACCCAAGGAGAGCGCAGACATTGGTAGGAATGAAGCGCCTTCTACTATTCGCAATAACTGACAGCAGACAGCGCCGCGGAAATCCTCGAAAAGTCAATCTTCAACCTTCGCGACGTTGCTGACGTGGACATTGCATTCCAGATGGCTGCACTGGGTCAGCGACGGCGCACATGCATAGCAACATGCTGGACAAAGAAAGTGTCAGATTTGCCTAACGGCTATTCAGTGGCTCGCAGCCAATGTTTAATCGGTGACAATGGTTGATACATTGTCAATCAAATATTTACAACTACACAGCTGCATATGTTTTGCTTGTAATTTTATACGTGCAAATTTATACAGACCAAACCTATACATTCAACATCCAATCAAACATGTATCCACGCATAGCCACAGAGGGGAAATCATGTACAGTAGCTAATGCTGACAATGTTTATCACTAGCCCCCGCATTGATATGAACAACCAACTAACCACGGTCAATTATGATATATTATGATTTGAGTGTATCACCCCCCCAGTAGCAGTTGAAAAACACATTTCCTTTAAATGTACCTCCGAAATTTTACACCAAGTTGTTTGCCATTTTGGGATACCCAGGTTGAGCACTCAGGTTAGAAATTTCATGAGTTGAACTTATGCCAACACGTCCCAACCCTTCTAGCCGAAACATACTGATTGAAAACCATCCCCCCACAACCAGTGTGGTTCATTCCCTTGGTCACCAAACCTCCAACATAGCCAAAACTTTTCTGACTTTTGCACTTTCTGTTTTTGTTTTCAATCCTCTTGTATTTTCTTACATTGCCTCTGGACGTGTTTTTGTGTTTTGTTTTTGCATTTTTCACACCCAGGCAATGCATTCAAGTGCATGTGTGCTGAGTCACAATGGTCACAAGATGGCCCATTCAGAATAATAGACAAGTGACAATTGATGACAATTGACAATGGCTGCAGTGCGAATGCGAATGCACCTGTAGCAACCAAGCAGAAGGTTTAATGTTTTCCATTGGCGTTTCCCTTTGTCACTGTTTTGTTACAAGACAGCGTGTTTGCATGACATTTGTTCAATGTCATCAACATGCCTGGTAGACAGACAAAAGACGTTTTTCATCCTAAAACCTAAATGTTAGGGTAAAGCATCCTAAGCCCTAAACTGTGTTGTGGAAAAACTGCGGCATTTCGTTTTTCTGAACACGTTGACAGCCAAAGAAACAACATCCGAAACCCTAAACTCTAAACTGTGCTGTGGAAAAAAACGGCAACATTTTTTTCTCGGAACACGCTCACAGTCAAAAACAAAGAAAAAACGAAAGACTACAAATTCTGCACCAGCGATCCCGTTCGGAGAGCACAAATTTTGCACCAGCGATCCTGTTTGGAGAGCACAAATTTTGCACCAGCGATCCCGTTTGGAGAGCACAAATTTTGCACCAGCGATCCCGTTTGGAGAGCACAAATTTTGCACCAGCGATCCCGTTTGGAGAGCACAAATTTTGCACCAGCGATCCCGTTTGGAGAGCACAAATTTTGCACCAGCGATCCCGTTTGGAGAGCACAAATTTTGCACCAGCGATCCCGTTTGGAGAGCACAAATTTTGCACCAGCGATCCCGTTTGGAGAGCACAAATTTTGCACCAGCGATCCCGTTTGGAGAGCACAAATTTTGCACCAGCGATCCCGTTTGGAGAGCACAAATTTTGCACCAGCGATCCCGTTTGGAGACCACAAAGTTGGCACCAGCGATCCCGTTTGGAGAGCACAAATTTTGCACCAGCGATCCCGTTTGGAGAGCACAAATTTTGCACCAGCGATCCCGTTTGGAGAGCACAAATTTTGCACCAGCGATCCTGTTTGGAGAGCACAAATTTTGCACCAGCGATCAGCCTCAATTTGTCAAGTTTTCCGGGTGCAAAATTTGTGCTTTCCATTTGTGGTTTTTTCTTATTAACCAATTTGTAAACAACCACAAATGGAGAGCACAAATTTTGCACCGTGAAAAGTTGCAGTTTTCAATTTTCCTTGAATTGTAGGCCCCTCGGCTCCGGTCGTCTGGAAATTCAACGCCAGAAATTTTGCACCAGCGATCCCGTTTGGAGAGCCCAATTTTTCACACCAGCGATCCCGTTTGGAGAGCACAAATTTTGCACCAGCGATCCCGTTTGGAGAACACAAATTCTGCACCAGCGATCCCGTTCGGAGAGCACAAATTTTGCACCAGCGATCCCGTTTGGAGAACACAAATTTTGCACCAGCGATCCCGTTTGGAGAGCACAAATTTTGCACCAGCGATCCTGTTTGGAGAGCACAAGTTTTGCACCGTCGCTTTTGTGTTTCCGTTACTGCAGTGCAAAACAATTTTTGATATTTTTTGCAAAAGTCGTCTCTTTTAAATTAGGTTTAATTACGGGAGCCAGGGGCCAGACCAAGGGCCAGACACGGGGCCAGACTCAGGGCCAGACCTAGCAGTGACCTAGCAGTGCAGCTGACAAACAAATTTTTATTTATACTAAGAAATCTCAATTTTCTACATAATGATGAGTGCTAGGCCAAGGACCAGATCCCAGGGACAAAGGCAGCAGCATGTTTAAAAATTAAAGGACAAAGTTCAATACAATTGGCTAGTCCCGCTACAGCCCGCCAGGACGTAGCACAACCAGGCCTTCCGTAGCACAACCTCGCATCGTTTTCAGTTTTTGGAGCTTGTTAGTTGCGCTCCGAACGGCCTAGTCGCGCTACAGCCTGCCAGGCTGTAGCACAACCAGCCACAAGCTGCAAAAAATGTAATTCGCAAAACCCTTTTCACCCCCACCCCCCACCCCTCTAAGAGAGAGACCATGCAGCAGCCAAACACCCCTTTGTTGGAAAACTCTCAATGCAAGACAGCAGCACTTCGGGTTTATCAATTTATCACCCAACGATAATACCCGCTCCTGTGGGCAAATGGGATTAGCGCCCAATACATCTCATTGTGATCACAAGCTTTATGTGTGCAAATGAGACTATCAGATTATCATGCAATGATATGTGTGAGATTCTCGTCCAAAATTCATCAGCTACAAGTCTGTAAATGAGATCTCTTTCCAATGATGCCCTTAGATCGCAATTTGTAAATTGAATCCCTGACCAGAAAGGGTCTTCCATTTGGAGCCAAACTCATTTTTGGCCATTTTCTTGGTGCAACTTTTGTGCCCTCCATTTGTGGTGACTGTTAGTGGGCGGGTGATACACCCAAATTATGATACACAACCAACTGATTGTGGTTACCCGCCTACTGATACTCATCGTATGGCCGTCCACCCCCTGTACCCTCACTTAACGCCTTTGATCATATAAAAAACCATGGTAAACCACAGTTATCAGTTATCAATCACATATTACTCAGAATCATCGATCATCATAATTCTTCAATGGTGAATGATCAAATGACAATCATGACAGCAGCCCTGGATTAAAATCAGAATTAGCCATAAACATGCTTAAACTGTTAAACCATTAGCCATTGGTTGACCATGCTTAACAATGATGAACCATGCTTAGCCATGATTAACCATGGCTTATGACCTCCTAAACCCACAGCTTGCCACGAGGTGGTCGAGGAAAGCAGCTCCTCCAGCGGCCCAAACGAGCGTGTGATGGTGGAGTTCCAAGCGCAAGGCTATGCCTGTGCCGTGGCGGCGATGCCACCTGGGTGGCGATGCTGGTTGAGGATTGGCTGAGCTGGGCTTACGCTGGGGCAGTCCCTAAGCTGGTTGCGTGGAAAATCTACCATTTATGATGGTTTTACCCAAAACAAGTAGTGAGTTTTAGCAATTTCTAATGGTTTTACATATGAAATATGGTGATTTTTCGATATTTTTAGCTTCCGGGTTGGTTTACCATAGAGTAGTGATGCTCAGGTGTGGAGTTAAACTGGTGACGGCTAAGCTGGTGAAGAATTGATGGTTGGTGGTGCTTTGTTGCAAGGACGGTTTCTATGCAGATTGATGGTGCGTGGTGAATTTTGGCTGAGGATGTTTCGTGATGGATAAACACTGGGGTTGATGACTGCTGATGAATGCTGGATGACCAGAAGCTTATTATATAACGGTTCCAGGTGCCGATCTGGGCCTGGAGTCTCAGCGAAGCTTGATCCTTGGGTATGAATAGCTTCCTGTGCTTCATCCCACAGGAACACAAGAAAATATGGGTATTGGTCAACCAGCAAAATAGGGCCGGGGATCATAACCATCAACTGGCTGGTGGTTTCAAACATGTTTTTTTCCCAGCGATTTAGGGATGATTGGTTGGTTGACTAATATTTTCATAGGGATGGTTCAACCACCAACCAGAACAAGACTAGGGGAAACAATGGTCAATGATGGTACACAGACGGTAGATGGCATCCACAACTTCTGCGGACGTCCATTTTCATGGTATACTTTCCTAAAAGGGGCGGTTTCCGACCACAAAACGTGAATGCAGTTCAATGATTGGTGGGGTATCAAACTCATTTACGGACAGAGTCAACTGGGAATATCATGTTTGGTATTTTCTCAAAACAGAATCCCATGGGACCCCAAAAATGGTTGGTTTATTCCTGTAAATGAGCAATAAACTCGATGATTTTGGAGTACCCTTATTTTGAGAAACCCCCATTTGATCATCGGTGAAATATTTACTAAGTACTATTTCTCGTAGGGGTTTGGAAACTGGATCAAACCGCCCACCAAGTGCTGCCCCCGGATTGTCAGTTGCTTTATAAGCCCACTGATTGTAGTAATCATCAAACCTGATACTGACAGTACTGACCTGGGACCCTAGTTTTAACCTAAGTCAAGTAATTTGGGAGGGTTGCCAGCATGTGAGTGTTGCATTTGCATTGACTTCTCAGGTCGCAAGCATGCGAGGCCTAGTGCGGTTCGACGAATGGATGAGCTTGAAATGGATTCTTGGAATGCAAAGTTGGAGGATGGCTGTTTCCCACGGCACAGTGGTGGTTCCCCAGTTTTACCTTAGCTCATAAGCCAATTACCTATGTTTAGATCTACCATCTCTAGCTCTATACTTAAAAACCTAAGCCAATGGGCATTACTTTGTGCTGCAAGTTGGATGTTTGTCAAGTCGGTCTAGTCAGATGTCGCCAGATTTGGGTTGGTTCACGTCCCAGTGAATGGGCAACGGTTCTCAGATCCGGATTGGGATGTGAAGAGTTTTGGGTGGCATTTTTTCCCAGAGTCATGGGTAAGCCAAACTGGTTCCGGGGAGTGCATCGGTGCTTCAAGACACCGTTTCTGCACAACCTTCAAATTTGATATGAGCCTGTCGAAGCGCATGTCTTGACGCCCCCCCCCCCAGACCCTGTCCTCACAAGAAACCGCAGATAGCACAAAACAAAACACACGTTTTGCATCGTCACCCCTGCCAAACATCAGACGACCCAAATGAACAAATATGATAATTGATTTGTGTAAGATCTTTCCTGTTGCATCTTCCAGCCGTTTCACCGATAATTCCTCCAGTTGTAGGCTCCATGCGCCGTTTGTTTGGAGCCCTTGGTGAGCCAAGAAGTCGCATTTGACCCTCCTCGGGCCCCGTGTTGGCGAGAAGTGAGTCACACAAAGCCCTCCATAGCGATTCTTTGACAATCTTCGAGAGCCTAAAACGCACAGAAGGGTTTTAGCCTCAAAAACGGGTGAACCCAAGACCTGAGCCCCTGTTGTTCATGCACAGCTTCTGCCGAAAGTTCCCGCAAGTCTGTGATTCCAAATCAATTTTGGAAAGATTTGCAGAGATGCTTCAGCATGCTTTAGTCATATCAGAACCAAGTTCTACACATTTTCTACACACAACCTCTGAGTCACATCAGATCAATCCACTTTGGATTGGCCCCTGCACCTGTGCAGAGTAAGGAGATGGAAGAAGCTGAAACTGGGCAGCAGTCTGAAACGCTCAGATGAGGAGCGATAGGATATGTTCCAACTTTCAAGTCCTATGTTTATATATGATTTGCTAGCTGGTCGCTGGAAGGGAGCGAGAGCCAGGGGTATCCCGGCCACTGGCCTGGGAGCGATAACAGGAGCTACGAGGAGTGACCAGATGGTAGTAAGTGTCCTGTTGGAGTCTTGTGGGATGATGATGGATGATTATTTTTGTGATGATTTAATCATCAGTAGCTTGAAAAATGGAAACTCATATAGTTAATGAATGTTAATGAGTTGGTAAAATGGTGGAGATGGATGATTAATCAAGTTGCTTAAAGTTGTTACTAACAATCAGCAGTGGCACCAGGCAGAAACGAGATTCCGAGCATAATGGTTCCAGGTCTAATCCGTCATCGCAGAGTCTGCAAAGGCTTTCCTGGCTAGCATACATCGTAGCTTGACATTACCGCTAGGGCCATGGTGTTTGTGTTCTAAGTGTCCAAAAACTCTACATTACCAATATGCTGTAAAACAATATTTATATATATATATATGTATATATTTATACATATATACATTTACAACTTGATGTAAATCAGCACATATCTACATATCAAATGTTTGCCGCGCCCAGACTCCGATCTTTGGTGACTCAAGGATCCAAGGCTCAGATGAGCTTGCAAGTGCATCGGATTTTTTCATCGGGCTTGGACCTGATATAGCTCTACGTTGGAAAAACCCTCTCCTTCTTGGTTTACACAAGGCTTTCCTGTAGATCTTCCCATTAACCAGCCCAGCAATATGCTGATTGTTGTTCGCTGTCGCACCCCTACGCCTTGATACCGGCATTGCTATGTTGGAAAGCACACATTTTTGTTCGCTTTCGCCCTACATTTGCTGGTGAAGAACATACGCACATAACTTGCGAGCTATTTGTTACTACCATAGGTATTTGTTCTAAGCTATCCGTCTACTTGCTCTAGGTCAATGAAAGAAATCCGGCTAACATCGGCTAACTACATAATTAATGTCTACCCAGGATTAATAAACCCCAGGTTGATTAATAGGGGGTATCCCCTAAAAGCCTTGGTTTTCCATGAAAATGGTAACCCCCTACTTAATCAACCGGGGGTTTATTAGTCCTGGGTTAACATTACCCAGGATTCGCATTTATCGCTCAATCACTGGCCTGGACATTGCCTATCGCTGGGCAAGAAAGTTCAGACACAAAATTTGATGACCAATCGATACACCTGCTACCACCTGCTACCATTCAATCGGGAAAGTCATATAGCTATGGGTCAATATTAACCATCAGTATTAAGCAGCAATACTGGGGAAAACAGCGTTTAATGATGGGAACCAGGGGTACAGGATTTTGACCCATAGCCATATTTGAATATCCACTTGGACAACTTTGATTTGTGGCACTTGTAGCGCGCATGAACAAAACTGCTTGGTGGTTTCAAACATTGGTTTATTTTCCCTGGTAATTATTAACACGTGGTTGGTTAAAAACATATTTTTCATAGGAGTGGTTGAACCACCAACCAGAAAAAGTGGTATGTGCCAAAATAGTGGCACCCCCAAAACCAACGGTTTCCCAGTAGAATGATGTTTTCTTGGTGGTTCATTGGTTACCCTATGGCTTGGCACATACCCGTGTACTGTCAATGCCAGCAATCCACCTATGACAAGCACCCATTTTCATTTCCCCAATTATGAACACATGGTTTGTTGACAAGCACATGTTTCACAGGGGTGGTTCAACCACCAACCAGAAAAGGATGCATAGCTCACAAAAGGTGACGGTTACATATTATTAACCTTCCCACTTAGCAGCAGCCATACCCCAGCTGTTACATATGATTAACCATGGTTAACTCATCATAAGCCACCATTAACCACTGGTTATAAGAAACCATTATTAACCATATTGATAGGCATTATTAACCATTATTAATTAACCACCATTAATTATTAACCACCATTAGCTACCACTGGTTTGGTTGATTATCAACCATTGATAATCATTAACCATTATTGATAATTATTAACCACCTTGGAAATGTTGGTCGATAATTATTAAGCATTATTAACCACTACCACCACTACCATTATTAACACTGGTTAGAAGCCTCCAAAAAACCGTTATGAACCAACATTTCCAAGGTCCGGTGGCTCAGGATCCGGAGCTATTCTTCGATGACTGCCTCAAAATGGTCAGGGGCGAAAGTTCCGAGGGCCCAGTGGTCGAGCGCGCAAGGGCCAAGGGCCCATGTGGACCCCCAGCAGTTGTAAGTTGGGTTAGTTCAACCCCTACAGCTGGTAGTGAAGCCTAGTTAAGTTAGTTGTAAATCAACTTCAAGCCTAGTAGTTGGTTTACAAACTTTAAGTGGTAGAATTCACCCTACCAAAGTCAGAAGCCAAGTCAGAAGCCAACTTACCACCGTGGTTGGGTGCCCATCTTGTGCATGAAAAAGGCACCAAGTCGGAGTTCATTCGAGGAGTTGATCTAGCACTTGAATTCTACCTGGTGGATATCCCAGCTGTTACGGGTGGCACCATGACAAAGGGATGAATCCACACACGTTACTGGCAAACCTGGAAGTAGAAAATCCATTATGTATAAAGAATTTTACCTAACAGTTAATTCTAATAGTTAATGCGAAAGTTTCCATTATGTAAAATCCACCATTCACAGCTAGTTTACCTATTGAAACCGGTGGTTTCTAGCTTCCAGGTTAGTTCACCAGAGGGTAGTGGTTTTTAACTTGCCTCGTGCTTTTACCCACAATAAATGCTAATTTTCAGTTCCAAGTTGGTTTGCCAGAGTAACCAACTGCGAAAGTCTGGCTGAAGCGTGGACTTTGGTGTTGCTTACAGATCATCAGCTAGCTGACACAACATGCTTGGCAAGTCCATGCAGCAGATTCCACCTGTGTCACCACACTTTTTGAACCACCGCTGGTTCCTTTGGTTGGCGCTTTGATTGACATTTGTTGTCTTCCCAAAATTATTAACAAATGGTTGGTTGACTAATGTCATCTTTCATAGCGGTTGAAACCACCAACCAGTCTTCTGTGTTGAACAAAAAGCAGGGTAGCGTGATGGTTTTGGGCATATTTTGCAACCCCCGGGATGAGCTGGCCAGGTGAGAAATGAAAACAAACACTGTACAATCCATCCCAGGGAAATCATCCTAGCCCTAGCTTTAACTGCTAGTACCCACCATATTTTTTTCAACTGGTTTGTTTGCAGATGTTTGAAAAGCAATGTGAGTTGCTTGACCAATATTAGACCAAGTTGATAACCCAATCTTGACACAACAGTTTTCCATATTTGGTTAGTAATGGTATTTCCCTCTATATGGAATATGATATATGTTTTTGTGCATATTTGATTGCACCAAACTAGTACCAATGTTGGATTTTTCACTTCCTTCCAGGTCAGTTTTTCAGAATGTATCTTGCGATAAACACATCATCATCATCATCATCATCATCATCATCATCATCATCATCATCATCATCATCATCATCGTCATCGTCATCTTCATCATCATCATCATCATAATCATCACCATCACCATCACCATCGTCATCATCACCGATGAGATTGGTTGTAGTTTGCAATCCACACGATATGGCAATCCACACGATGTGGTTCATATCAGTGGATAAGTTGTTGTTTATGAGCCACAATCCCTGATACATGTTCTTTTGTCAATGAAATGATACTTATAGATGCAGTGTGGTAACCCCCCAGTTCAATTCGTTGGTTTGGAAGTCAATTAACAAGTTGGCTACATTTCTCAGAAAGGATAGTATAGAATCCCCGGTCATAACTTGTTTAGGACTCGTCTACAATAAGTAATAGTTGCCCCTGATTGATTTACTTTACCTTAGCAACTATTACTTATTGTGCAACGTAAAGTAAATAGTTACCTTTACAATACTATTACTAATAACTATTACTTATTGTGCACAATACTCTACCTTTACAATAGCTACCTTGGGTGCACCACTTTGCCCCTCCACCCTGATGACGGTGGCCCCACGGTGCCACGTCCAGGTGCTTTGGCGGTCCCAAAACCCGAGCCGTCACGCGTCTGCAGCTGGGAGGTTTGACATGTACTGGACAGTTGAATCCATATGGGTGTTTCTCAAAATATGGGACCCCTAAAATGGTTGGTTTATCAATAAATAATGACTAATATGGGATGATTTGGGGGGGCCCCTATTTTGAGAAACCACCATATGGTTGTGGGTCAAAATTGGGTACCCCAAAAACCATTGGTTTATAGTAGTTGTCGATTATACATGGGCATATTGGGGATCAATATTTTGACCCATAGCCATATACCATATAACATCCATACACCTCGAATTCATATACCATTGTACTATATGGATGGTGTATGGATATTTTTCTATTGATGTTTGGTATGTAAAATCAATTGTTCCGATTGCGTCTTGGCCCACCACTTTGGTGCAGGGTTTGAAATGTTTCAGGAAAATGTTGCATTGTCATTTTTCTGCAAGGTGGTGTCCACGGGAAAGAACTTTCTCTACCATCCTCGACCAATCCGCACGGACCATGTACCGCAATCATATAATACCATGTGATGTCCACTATATTTGTTAGATACTCTACCCATAAAATCAGCTTACTAGTTTTTACTACACCGGTTAGTTATCACTGCTGAGGTATACATATGCCATACGTGGAGCATTTCGGATGGCTATCCTTCCACTAGTTACAGCTGCCACATGAGCACCGGGAACAGCCTTCGAGGAAGATGGTCGAAACCACCTGCGTGCGGTGCGGCAACACCAAAGCCATGAAAGAGGCGCCCCGATGGCTTTTTCGGCAACTCTTATTAATCATCATTAACCCAATGATTGTACCATTATTGGGTATCATACCATGGTTATTGGTACTAATAACTAATAATTGATGATAATAATAACTAATGGTTATATGGCTGTGGGTCAATATTAACCAACCAATAACGGGGAACAATCACCAGCAACAAAAAGGAAAACAATGATTAACCACTATGATTGACCACTATTGACCATTGATTACTGCCCTAACTGGATCAACAGCCATGAAGAACTTCCTCCCCGCATTCTTATCATATGCAACTTTGAATGGCTGATGGTTGTTTGTGATGACTGATGAATGGCTGATGGTTGAGAGGGGAGAATACTTGTCAAAAGCAACCAACGACTATCACTTAGATTTGTTGGTTCATCCATTGAACAACTATATTCTTTTTGTCACAACTGGTAGTTCCCGAAGAGTTCTGTTCAACAAGAGCCAGTACGCCCGGTTTCAAGTTGGTGAGCCCACCCGGCCATAGTTATAGTTATGTCTACCGCAACTGGTAGTCACTAAAAACGATCCGTTGAACATCAGTCACTTGAAGATTCCACGTCAGTGGAAGTTTCTCACCAGACGATCCCATGAAGGTCACAGGAAGTTGCTGCTGTTGAAGCTGACACATCGCTGAGTCCTAAACTGTTTGAGGCCTGAGATGCCATGGGAACCCAGCTCATAACAACCCCGCCCTTTTTGATGTTGAACAACAACCATCTATTTATGGAGCAAGTGCTGCTAGCTTGTTGACTGCTGGATTTCTTCTGACTGACCATTATGGGTCACTATTGGTTGGGTATTGGCCGTTAATTTGCCATCAATTGACTACGATTCACAGGTATCGATCTGTTGTGATGGTTAATTGGTGGTTTGTCAATGTGGATCTCGCATCTCCCAGTACATTATATATTTCTCTGTGGTTTCCCCGTGCTAAAATGGATCGAGCTGTTGTATTGTTGTGGGCTCGCTATCGGCAGGGTGACTGAACTCATCAGTGAGCAATAGCCAAGAATCCAGCGGTGCCTTTGGCTTCGCTTTTGGTTTAATTGCTGGTATATACAGTTGCAATTGATTACATGTATCCAAAAGATATCGTGGTCCTTGATTTCTTTATCACAAAGTGCCTTTTGCAGTGTTACACATGCATATTTACATACCTTATGTGCATTTATTGCACATACAAATACGTATGTATATATATATAGTATTTATTTCTATATATATATATATACATACATACATGTATAAGCTGATCTCAACAGCTGTACACTAGATTCATTGGCCGTGAGCCGCTAAAACTGCCAACGGCTTGACAACGGTGCAGCGTGAATCGCACCAGGAGGGAGCCACGCACTACAAATGTCCAAAATGCGGAAGACGCTGCAGCTTGACATGAAATGGTATTTACCAACTGGTGAACTGGATGGTTCATGGTGAATAAATTGCAATTGAATGGGAGATAAATGAGATTAACTTGTGGCTGATTAATGATCTACTATTCGTCAGTCATATAGTGATGATTTATAGGGTCAATGTATACATATATATATATATATATGCTTGAGTTTTAGGGCTTATGTATAGTATATGTGACCGACATTTTTGTTGTTGATATGATATAGGGATTTTATAGATTATCGACTATAAGTAGATATTGAATTCTATTAGGCTATTTGGTCTAAACAATGATTCGTGTTAACCACCTTTTTCACCGACTATGAACCGTCGGTTCGACACGGTGCATCAACATGGCGGACAAATGGCTGCGTCGATATCTCAACAATTAATGATGAAAGTAATGGAAATGATGAATGTTATTAATGGTAAATGGTATTAGTCACGTTACTAATGATGAATGTTCATATACATTAATAGCATTAGTTTTGTTACATTATTCGTGATGAATGTACATAATATCAAGTCAACAGAAATGATAGTTGTTCATAATGATAGATATGGGTGATACATCTTACGTGAACGTCGGATAAAGTTCGAAAATAGTGGCATAGCAGCCCAACAAATGAAAGATATATAGGCAAGGTCAATATGGTCAAGCAGTTAATCAACCAACTAATGGAGGATTCACCAACAATTTCATAGGGAAAGCACTGGTTAATAATGGGGGAACCAGGGGTACAGGGTTTTGACCCACAGCTGTCATTAAGTGTATGTTTTTAAACATCAAGAAGCCAGCTTTGCAACCCAACAGCAGGTTCCAAGGTTCCCGGAACCTGTGTCCTCCGAGAATTTTCTCGGAAGATGGCTGCACCACCCCCTGCTTCTAGAGATTGAAACCCAAAAGCATCCTGCTGTTGGGAATTACCTAGGGCCCCCAAGACCATCATTTTTATAGGTTATGACCCATATTTGAGGGGGTAAAAACCTACCTTTTTCACGGTTTTGGGGGGCCATTAGTAGAAACCAACAGCCAATAATGGTCCATTTCTCTGATGAATGGATTATCAGATACACCATAATAACCATGATTACCAGCAATAATTGCTGGCTAATCAGATATAACTAGTCAATATAATTGTCAGTGATGGGTCAACGACTGGTTAGCCACCAACTGAACCTGGTAAGAATAATTGCTAGTAGCTAGTAATAGTCAGGAATTGGCAGAGTGGAATTAACCAGTTTGCAACGGCTACGACAGGTCATCACCTGGCTGGTGCTTGGTGCTTTCAGAGATATTTTTCCTAACTTTTGGGAAGGAGGGTTGGTTGTCACAGGGGTGGTTCGTCCACCAACCAGACAATACTTAACCATATGACCCATGTGACCCGAGGGTGAAGCAGCAACAACCACTGTACTGGTAGCAACATGGGGCGTCATCCAGATCGCTCGAGGCGAAAAGTGCAAAGGCCTCTTGACATGGTGGTGGGGACCCGGTGCCAGGGTTTGGTACCCTGAAGATCGATACAGGTGTCTGAGAAAGCCAGAGGTTCTGTGCATTTGCGTGGGGTTTAGCCAGAATCTTAGACTTTTAGCATTTTTTGGGATAGATGGATTTACCATATAACCATATATAACCACTAAAGCCGTGAGACTTTTAGCAAGGGATCTAGTTTCGCCACCAAGGCAGGATTTTTGTGGTTTTGGGACTGGCCAGATGCTGATGGCTTCTCTCCTCCATCGAAATGCTGCCCCGAGGAGTTGAGATTGAAGCCCGGGGAGGTGCTGTCCCTTGTCGATAGCTAAGTTCATTTGTGACTATGGTAACTGCCAACTAAAATTAAGTATAGTTAACTTGGGTAACAAGCACTATGTGTATAATAGATCTACTTCAACTATAATTACTTTGTAGCTGGGGCAACTATACTAGTTTATATACATATATATAACTATACTTAGATTGCGAACCAACTTGTAACTTGGAAGCACCACCTTGCGTGGGCAACACCCAGAAGAGTCTGGGGACATTCGTTTGATGAGCAGCCCCTAGCAGGTTTTAACCAAACATTTGAGCTCAAACGGGAGACAAGCGTTGCTTATCTGGATACTTTCTGGTAATTTAGCATCCAAGGCTGATCCAACATGTCCAACACAAATTACCCGCAAGGATGGTGAGCTTCAACACAGCCATATTATCAGAGGTTAAGACTAAGATGTTCAGTAGCTTGGGGCGCAAGATCGTGTGCTACGGGGGTGCTGAGTATCCCAAGTAGCACCCGAAAGTCTTGGATCAGCTTCACGACACGGCCAGCCCTGGTGAGGTTTGTACATCTTGGGAAGCAAACACAGCTGCAACTTCGTGAAAGCCGGTGGCGAGTTGCTGAAGGCGCCAGCGAGGAGGAGAGCTGTGTCCAGTGCTGAGGCACCATGAGTGGCCAGTGGTTGCCCTAAATGGTGGGTAGTTCGCCGTCATGAATCTTGTCCGAGCTGTCCAAAGAAAGGACTTCCCTAAGGGTGTCAAGCCATTGGTATGCCCGCGTAAACCAACATCATCACGTGAAGCTGGGCCTCCAGCAGTTATACGTTGGGTTAGTTCAACCCTTTGTCTGGTTGGTAAGCCTAGTGAAGTTAGTCATAAACCAAAGTGGTTGGGGGCCCACCTTGTGAGCATCATCATTAGTCGTCATGATTAAGTTGATTATGCCACAAACATCATCTTTATTGAGTAGTTGTGATCCATTGTGGTAACTATCATTGGGTACCGTTTTTTTTTAATCGGCTCGAGTGAGCCCTTTCCAATGAGCTTTCTATGATCGGCAGATTTGCGAGTACTTTGAATTATCCAAGGTTAATCATCATTCATCAAGCATGATTATTTATCGATTCTTCTTTGGACAATGGTGTTGAGATACCACTGGGTTGAAATGAATCCTAAAATTCTGTCCGCTTGCAAATCCAAAGATGGTGCCAGGTGTCCGGATACCTGTTAATTGCTTTCAAATGAACATCAAACAATTTTTGATACCCTGTGGTAAACTAACGTGGCAATGGAAAATCTACCACTTTTGTTAGGACACCCTGGGAAAGCATCAATTTTTGTTGGAGTTTCCAGTGCCATATTCTTGTTTCTGGTTGGTGGTTTTAAGCATTGTTTCTTTTCCTTGGTAATCATGAGCAAATGGTTGCTTGACTAATCTTTTGATAGGGGTTGAAACCACCAACCAGTTTTTGATAGTGGTTCCAATCTCAGCATGGTCCATCAAAATACATGCTTGGGACTGGCAATGCGTCATTGGAAATATGATGCACCAGTTTTAGGCAATAGCCACCAACAAATGACAAGACCAAGTCACATATTGTGACACATGCTTATAAGTCTAAATCTGCACGTAGATACACAGAGAATGCATTTAATGCATTTCTGTAGTACGTAATCGGTATCAGGGTTGGTTCAAATATGGTGTACCTTGTACCCCTATAGATCCTATAGTTGGCTGGTTCCCTATAATAGTGATGAACTTGGATGGTTAGTACCACCATGCACAAAGCTATCAATTAGTCGTTGTTGAATCATCATTGTTGGTTATTCTCTCACTAATTACCCATGACTAACCACTGTTCTTGCTTAGGTAAAGCATCCTATGGTTTATCCACTATTAACCACTATTGTTTGTTATTACCCATTGTTTGCCACTACTACTACTACTGATTCTTACCCCAAATTAACCACTATATTTTCAATCATCCAAGTTCATTGCCTATTACTAACCACTATCACCCATTATTTTTGCTCATTGTTCCTTAATCACTATTAATCTGATGAATTAAACTACTACCCATGATGAACCCCTCATTATTTGTGATTATTACCCATTATTCATTACCTATTATATCGAATTCCCGCTATTAATCACAATAAAAATCAGTACTACTCACTCTTACCCACTATATTATCTATTTCTAGCCACTATTGACCATTCTTGTTGCTTACTTATCACTATAGTGGTCAATACTATTATCACTATATAATGACCAATCACTATAGTGGTTAATACTATTAATCATTCCTGTTACTTGATCTTGATAGCAAGCATTGCAAACCATTAATAGTAACAGGGTTGATACTATAGTGATACTTAATAACAGTAACCTGTTACTTAATAACAAGCATTACTAACCTGTTACTTAATAACAATGTTAATACTAACCTCTATATTACCCATTTGTAATCACTGTTGGCCAAATTCACGAGTTCACTGTTTTGGTCAACGCAGCGCCTGGCGCGAGTCCAGGGGCACTTCGGGGAGTATCTCAAAGCACGTCACCGGGTGGGGAAGGACCACGGGTCCGATGGCGGGAACCTGCTAGGCACGTCGGTGGATGGCCTTGTGAGCAGACAGTCAAGCTGCTTAATTCTTGAATCAATGATGAATTTTTGTAATGGGTCATTACTGTTCATTGATGGTTGAATTATTGTTATACAATTTGTTTGCAGGATGGTGAGTGATAAATGCCTCATTGTGGTCAAGCAAGTCTGGCTATTGATGTTTCATGGTTGTTTTCATGGCGAAGCGATGGTCGGTGAGCTCGATCGTTGTCAAGCTTTTCCAGGATTGATGGAGCTGAAGCTGGACACTTTATCAATCCATTCCTATTCATCCCTATTTGTCCTGGCATATTGATCCTCTCTAGTACTCCTGGATTGATCGGATCATATTTTGATAGTCCCTATGAATCCAGGTAGCAACCACATGGCACTTCTTCAAGCTGCAGCTGGAAATCCATGGTGCTTGGAAGTCGCGATGCCCTGGTTGTGTTGCAAGCCGCTCGCGCTGCGAGGGCCAAGCCGCAGCCCGGGATAGCCATGCTGATAC
>VSDK01002657.1:42218-116118 GCA_009767595.1 Symbiodinium kawagutii | reverse complement strand
ATTAAGGAGACTTCATTCTCTCCCTATTTGCTCTTTTTTGTTATTCCTTTACTCTCTCCTTGTGTTCTCCATATTTTCTCCTTAATAAAGAAAATATGAGAAAATAGTAAGGAGAGAATAAGGAGAGAATAAGGAGAGAATTAAGGAGACCTCATTCTCTCCCTATTTGCTCTTTTTTGTTATTCCTTTACTCTCTCCTTGTGTTCTCCATATTTTCTCCTTAACAAAGAAAAAAAAGAAGATGGTAAGGAGAGAATATGGAGAGAATTAAGGAGACCTCATTCTCCCCATTTGCTCTTTTCATTATTCTCTTATTCTCTCCTTGTGTTCTCCATATTTTCTCCTTAATAAAGAAATTTTAAGAAAATAGTAAGGAGAGAAAAAGGAGAGAATAAGGAAAGAATAAGGAGAGAATTAAAGAGACCTCATTCTCTCCCTATTTGCTCTTTTTATTATTCCTTTACTCTCTCCTTGTGTTCTCCATATTTTCTCCTTAATAAAGGAAAAATAAGAAGATAGTAAGGAGAGAATAAGGAGATAATAAGGGAATATTGCAGAATGCCAGAGACTGCATTCCTTCCCAAAACCAAGAACCAAGAACCAACATTTGCACAGAAGTCTTGTGGAACATCTTGGTTCTTGGAATTTGCCAGAACACTGTATGAAACCAAGATTTTAGCCAGGAGTCTTGTGGGAATCTTGGTTCTTGGTTCTTGGTTTTGATCATGATCAAGAATGCATTCTGAATGCATTCTTTCTCAATGCAAAATGCCCTAAGTACAAGGAAATCAAACTCAACATCCTAAACCCTAAATGTATGCATAAATAAATACACATCGAATATATACATGGTACCCCCCTTCAATAGAATGCTCAAAAACAATGCTTCCATAAGCAAACCCAAAAATGAGCATAAAAAGGTAGACTTTTGGGGGGGGTACCATATATATATATATTTATATAGATATTATATTGTACACATATTATTCAAGAATGGATGATTATATATGCCAGTGATGATATCAACGTCCATGAATTACTGACTCTGAATATGTTGGCACCCTTGAAATGTTCGACCCACCGACTTGTGGCTGTGAGGAGCTCAAGGATCCCAAAGAAGAGTTCATCACGGTGTGCCCCGTATGCTTGCAAGGCTCCCGTCGGGCTGCTGGCCGACCTAGCACATTCAGCAAAAGCCTTCAGCAAAACGGTTGGGAACTTGGGATTTGACATGGCTTATGTCACTCGCGCACCATGGTTGTCGGAGCCAAGGATTGTTCCCCATCAATAGAAGCTTCCCCCGACGTGGCAAACGTTGCCTGTGCCGATGTTTTTTGTGGCCACGTTGCTGCGTTTTTTTCATGCAGAGTGGTACCCAGCTGACAACTGCAGACTACGTGGTGATACGTGGTGTGTGTGTGTGTGTGTTTCAAACATTGAGCCATCCATTTTGAGTCTGGTGTAAGTGGAATAACTTTGGCTGATTTTGGTCGATAGCACAAGCTAGATACGAATGCAGCATCTATTTTGCCAATGGTTGGTAGAGAATTCCCGAGAAAGGACCTGGTTTCTGAACCCAAAGTAGTTGCAGCAGTGTTGGTCCAGCCTACACGTGGTCAGCTGGCTGCAATAAATGGTGGTTTCTCAAAATAGGTGTACCACCAAATCATCCTCTAGATAAATTATTTGCAGTAATGAACCACGCATTTTGGGGCTCCCCCATGGCTACCCCAAAATCGACCTGGGAGATACTGAGCAACCAATCTGCCTGCAGGCATCATGAAGGAAGACGATGACCAATGCGACCACATGGCCCCTGGGCGGATCCGAATCGGTTGCTGGGGAAATGCCGGTTCGAATCTCATGGCTGCCAGGTCCAGTGTAAGGCAACGATCCACCAGTGTTTAATGATGGCGCTGGGGCTTGGTGATGATGCTTGTGGTCATGGTGCTGGTGGATGAATAGCCGAGAAATTCCAGCAACAAAACAAAGTAGAATCAACAATCAGCAACTAGTTCAAGATTGTTGTAACCAATATTTGGATAAAATCACTCAATAACTTTAAATAACTTATACCTAGCTGCTTGGTGAAACTAGTGTAATCAAGAACTCCAAGGAAGTTCATCAACAAGTAGGATATGTGTTGTATTTGATGATTTATCCAATGAAACTAGTTTTCGATGGATTGCTAGAATCAACAACTATAGTTGAAATATTGTCCCCAACAAAAGTTGGAGATTGACCATTACCTCGGCTGACAATGGACAATCCACCATTTACAGAGAGGTTACCCTCTGAGACTGCCCAGGTCCCATTTACTGCAGTGTATTCATGGTTCATTATGTCCCTAGCCGATCTACCTGACCATCGCCCGCTGCAGACTTGCTTCAACTGCGGCCACGAATTCTGCTTCGCATGTCATGCAGATCGAACTGCCATCAAAGCACATGGTGACTGGGCAGACCCGCCGGTGTGATCAACAAGGGAAGATGGAGCTGTTAATCTAAGAAAATAGCAACTACTAAGAAATTGCAACTACAAATATCTACTGATAATTGTTGATTGATGGTTGATTGATGGATAGTAGTGATTGGAGTTGGGAAATCCAGCTGTTATTAGAACACCCTAAGATTTGAAGGAAAACAAAATCAGCTGTTTATGATGATTTGTGGGGCTGGTACGGACTGTGAATCGGATCTCCCCTCATGAGGGGATGCTTGGTGTGCAATCCCGGCTATCTAGTTGCTGTTGATGGATAGTGGTCAATTATGCTGGAAGATCATCGTAAGTCAGCTGGTTGATCGGTCAATGAAGATCCTTTAGTCGCCATATATGATTGATGATTAATATCCGAAAATCACAAGTCAATGAATATAATTAATCACTTAAGAATATTTGACGGCTAATCACTCCATAATCGGCAATTAGCATAGTAAACTTTTGATCAATCATATTATTTTGGTTGATTACAAGGGTCTGGTTGATTGCAAGGGGTAATAACATCAATGACGAGCAACAAAGGGAGCCCCAAATGATCACCATCATGAAGTTGCACTTCAAGCTTGGTGGAAGTAGGCGCCCACGGGAATCGCTGGGAATGCCACAGCTATAAGTGGGTCATACCGAGAGAGGTGTCATTGTTTAGATCAGGAAATGCTGGGAGGAACACCCTCAACCAGCGCTTCATGAGGCTATTACCATTATAACGAACTCAAGCTGATTGGAACTGGCTATGGGTCAATACTAACCAACCAACTTGCATGAAGGATTTCCACCAACAACAATAGGGAAAACAATGGTGACAAGGGGGGAACCAGGGGAACCAGGGGAACGGGGTTTTGACCCACTGCCAACTCAAGCTCCTTGGAACCAGGAAACAACTCGAGCATTTTGATGCGCTCGCAGTGTTTTGACGCTGCAGTGCTGAATCATTTATTGAGGAACCACCCCAACCGACAACCAACCAGGAACCGCAACTTGCAGCAAGATTCTTGACATATTGGAATCCCCAGGCAGGACCGCCCCAATTTCAAGCACACGCGGGAAGAGAGTTTGTAGCGGGAGAATTGTTTAGAAACTTAGGTAACTATACCCAAGATGGTATCAATCCTATTCGGTCCTGGAAAGGCCGGCTGGCTAATGATCCTTCAAATTCGGGCTTTGGGTATGGTTTCTCCCTGAAGAGTGTTTTTCAACCTTCATATTTCACTTCACCAAATCATTTCTAGACCAACTGGTAAACGATCCAACCCCAGCCCTATCTTGCCCGCCTGGCATGGTTCAGGAAATCACTATCATCAGCCCACGTGCCGATATCATTTTCTATATGTGCCTTGCTTGCGTCTTCGGGGCACTGGTGCACTGGGGTGGAAGATTTGGCAGCAAACCTCACAGCTGCCTCCCAGAGTTGGTAGGGTTGGTTTGGATCAGTTAGCCAATCGGGTGCCTGCTTGGGAGGATCCGGCTGGAAGTTTTCACTTTGCACTCAACAAAGAAAGAGCTTTGCTAGGGCTATCCAGTGCTATCTCTGTCAAGCAGGTTGGAGCTACAAGGAGTGGTCATGTGGCCACCAACCGGTACCAACTGGTAGCAACTGTTCACGAAGTGTTTGGTGGCCTAATAATCCTGACATGTGCCAATGATCACGTCGAAGCTGGATAGCTAGATCTTAGACAGCATTATGTTTACATGTAAAGCACGATGCTCCAGGGATACACATCTATACATACTGTATGTGCATATATGTATGTGCATGTAAATTATGCGCATGCCATTTGCATTTATACATACAGCAAATTCCTAGGCTTTGCTTCCGGAATTCACAAGACCTGACCAGAAGTTAATCCTGTCAGATGTTCGAAATCCTGCGGCTCCTGCCCGTTGCTTTAAACTGTTGAATGAATAAACCCTGGGCCTGAACCCTAAAACCCGCAATCTTTTGCGTAAGAACCTTAAGCCCAAAAAAGCAAAATCCCCACACAAACCCTCAATCACTGCGAATAGCTGGTGCTCACAATTTCTGTGAACAGTGTTTAGTTGATGGGAACAGCATTGCAACCCCTGGACTTTGCTCATTCTTCAATCATCATTCAACCAGTATTCAGTCATCATTAATCCCTTCTTCAACCATCAGCCACTCGCAAAGTCACCGCCCTGACCCCTGTCACTGTCCCTGCTCGAGTTTGGACGTGACAGCTACAAACCAGACGAGTGCCGTCAATGTCAACAACTGGGGAAGCTGTGTTGCCGCCCGCTGGGACAAGCCGTTTGGGATGAGTTTGGAATCTTGACCGAGGGAAGCGGAGGGGAGGGAGGTCAACCAGTACCAAGCCCTACAGGAACCTGTAAGGGGGTTACACGCCACCTGTTGGTGCGAGGGATTTTCGAAGGGGGACACTACTATGATTACTATGATGGTTGAGGCTTTTATGGAAATCGTGGAGGGGTATGGGCTCGAGGATCGAGCGAGTGAGATAGTCCGTTTCGCCATGTGCGGTTGAAGCGATGGCGAGTGTCAAGAAAGGACACCTGAAAGATCAGAAAAAAAAAGAGAAAGAGGAGGGGAAAGAAACAATTGCAATAGATGATGAAGACAAAGATGAGACTCAGCAGAAGACACCACAAAGAAAGACCATTGATTTTGAAGCCGAAGACGCAGAAGACATTGAAATGAGCAAGCAACCGGCAGAGGCAAGAAAAAAACTGAGCACCAGACGCATTTGGGGCGCCAAAGGCTCCACAACAGCACAAGCATTGTATGAAATCGCGACAACACCACAGAGAGTGAACAAGACCTCTGAAGCCAGCACAGCACAGATAGACAGAAAATCCAAGAGGCACGTAGACCAAGAAACACAAGAACTACTACAAGAGATGAAGAAACTCAGCATACAAATGAAGCAGGACTTAGAACAACTCAGATCGACCGGCGCCAGCTCAGCAGACCAGATCAACAACCAGCAAGAGGCAATGACAAGGCAAATGCAGAAGCTGACAGAGATAGCAGAAAGACATGAGGACGAAATAGAAGATCTACGGGCATTGCAGGACTTCACCCACGAGATTGTCTTCGAGCGTGAGCAGAAAGACAGCAAACTCAAGATGATCATAAAATCATGGCCAGCAACAGCCTCGTACTACGACAGGGTGAGAGTCACAGACTGGCTCTTACAACAAGCACAGGTACAAGAACACACAAAGCAAGAACATGGATATTACACAGCCAGCAAAAGATTCACATTATCCCCGGTTACAGTGCTATCCTTTGCAGATCAGGATGCGCAACAGAGATTTGAAAAGTATGCATACACAAGTTTCTCCACAAAATGGCCCCTGCACTACTGGGATGCCCATGGCAACCGCTTGAATCACTGGAAGGGCGGCTGGCACAAACTGGTGATCACCAAATACCAGAGCAAGATCGACTTGATCATCAACATGACGCTGGTGACAGCCATGCAAATCCTCACTGCACAGCAAAACACCGGCTACACAGGCACAACGCACCTTTCACACAGAACTAGCGACAAGCACCTCTTTGACCTCAACGCCCGGAAAGTTATTGCAAAAGCAACCTATGACAAAGACAGAGGGGTGATAGCAATCGTAGCAGAAGAACGCCATGTTGAGACTCTCACAAGTCACTGGCGTGACGGGTGGAGAACTGCACATAAGGATCACCCCAGGTATCCTACATACAGCAAATTTCCCTACGCAATCACATTCGCAGCTGCCAGGCTAGATGAAGAGAAAGAAGACAGAGAGGAGTGACTAAGCTCACCCTCAATACCAAAGAGCAGATGCACAAAGAAAAAAAGGCAACAATTGAGGCAACAACATTTGAGGCAACAATACTCCAGAGGCAGCAGCCGCAGGAGTCAAAGCACACACTTACAAGAGCATCCCCCCCCTCACTCGTTTCACTTGCCTTCTAGTAGGCGCCCCGGGACAGTGCCCATAGGGCTGACTGAGAAAGCTCGGAGTCGTGTATACCAAAGTAGGAAATTCTTTTTCAATAGAAGACATGCTAAAGCCGTGAAAGAGAAGAAAAAACTGAACCGTCGCTTGTGGAGATACTACAAGAGAACACGACTCCGAGAACGAGCCAGACAGGTAGCCAAGGAAGTTTTGCGCGAAAGCCATCTCTCAAAGAGAAAGGCTCTCACGAAACAGGCAAAACAAAAAACACACAAGAAATGCAAACAATGGTTTCAAGCAAACATCCTGGATCTAAAGCGTGAATTTAAACATTTCCGGAAAAACTTTATCTGTCACCGCAGTGATTTGGGAAATAAGAGCCACCTTGGTAAAATCGCGAAAGGACATAAAATTAGACCTAACCAGAGAATCAAAGTAGCTACATTAAATGTACGTGGGCTGAACCACATCACTAAACGGGAAACGCTTGTAAAGATCATGAAGCAAAATCAATACGAAGTTTTGCTGTTAACCGAAACTAATGTAAATCTCGGTTGTGTGGAAAAATGGGACGGATACACCGCTTTCTTCAGTACCAGTATTGACCCAAAAGTTCGTGATCGGGAAGTAGCCAGACGAGAAAATAACAGTTTAGGTAAGCAGAAGCAAGATTGGACCAGCCACCGGCTTGCAGCTGACTTTGAGAATGCCGGCGTAGCAGTCGTTGTCAAAAACAACCTTCTTACGTCAATAAAAGATTTCAAGCAAGTGGATGGTCGAATTGTTTCGGTCACTTTTGCTTCGCATGGGTATGACATGACCTTTATTTGCGCTTATGCCCCGCACAGTGGTTATTCTACGGATGCTAAAGAAGAATTTTATGACCAGTTATCTCAAGAAATTGCATTGTGTAAAGGTAGGTATTTTATAGGTGGTGATTTTAACGCCCGAATTCATTATGTAAGGGAAGGTGATACTGACGTTTGTGGCCCTCACATATTAGGAAGGGGAATGGAATATTTGAACAACATGAACGAACGCACAAAAGAAAGTAGAGCTCTTTTCCTGGGATGGTGTAAATTACACCATCTTGCAATTTTAAACAGCCAGTTTTCGAAACCCCCAGAGAAATTAATCACATATAAGGAAAAGACCAATAATTCTGATTTTGGTCCCCCGTTTGTTGCTGACAGATATGCTCAAATCGATTACTGGCTGACAAGCAAAGAATGGAAATCACTTTGCGATGATGTACAAAGTAGACGCGATATAGCTTTTGACTCAGACCATCTGGTCCTTGAATCATCAATTTGCATGAGGCCGCCGCCGCGGCTGGAGGATACCAGAACAACACACAGATATTCTAAGCCTAATCCTGAACAATGGGCTAAATTCAACCAGGAATGCCATCGTTTTCTTTCCAAAGACCGCTTGTGCTTCCAAAGACTGGTCGAAGGTATCCTTCAAGCAGCGGCGAGCACCTTAGAGAAAGTACCACCTGAAAAGAAAAAACCCTATATTACAAGAAACACCTGGAATAAAATCGAGAAACGTAACCTACAAAGGAAAAACGGCGCCCCCGTAAACGAAATCCGTTCTTTGAATAAGGAAATTTCTAAACTTGCCCGGCTCGATCGCAGAAACCATTTGCTTGAACAGTTCAATGAGAATCCTAATGACCCAAACAAGAAGGGACTGTGGAAAGCAGTCAAGCAATTAAAAACTAAGTTTACCCCGCAATACGTCCAAATGAAAAACGAATTTGGTGAACGTGTTCCTATAACCGCTAGGGCGCAAACAATAGCAGAATATCTAGAAACCAAGCATTGGATGAATGATTCTAACGTAGGCATGCCAGATGCCGCTGCCATTTTAAACAACAATGGCGCGGATGAAAGACCATTCCGGTTGGATGAGCTAAACTGGGCATTGAAAGTGGCTAAAAACAACAAACAACCAGGACCAGATGATGTACAGATGGAACTTCTTAAATGGCTTGATGATTCTAACCGCAGATGTTTTCTACACCTAATCAATGATTGGTGGGTGCAACGGAAAGCCCCAAAAGAACTTTTCATTGCTAGGGTTGTCCCGCTTTACAAAAAAGGGGACACAGATAACGCAGCAAACTATAGACCTATATCTCTTCTCAGCAGTGTCTATAAGATCTATATGATGATGATTCGGCAGAGAATGCAAAATGCCATCGATGATAAACTATCTCCTACTCAGTATGGTTTTAGACCAAACAAGTCAACTTCTCATGCCATTTACGTCATTCGCAGAATCCAAGACTATGCTGAATCAAAAGGTACCCGTTTGAGTTTATCTTTACTTGATTGGGAAAAAGCTTTCGATAAAATCCAACATGATAAGTTAATACTGGCGTTAAGAAGGATGGGATTCAGTACTCAATATTGTGAAGTCATACAAAACTGTTACGAAAACCCAACTTTTTATGTCAAAGATGCTTATGGTTGTTCTACCCACAAGAGGCAGTCTGCTGGCATAAGGCAGGGCTGCCCTTTATCCCCGTATCTTTTTGTTATTGTCATGTCTTGCATTGATTTCGATATACGTTCTAAGTGTAGCAGCTGGGTTGCTAATGGTCGTATCCCAGGCCTGACCTTCGACATGGTCTACTATGCTGATGACACAATTTTGTTCTCGACTGATAATAGGGCCCTGAATGAATTATTATCCTTGACGGAATTGACATCTAGCAAGTATGGCCTGCGATTAAACAAAGACAAATGCGTTGTAATCCAGATGAATAATGACGGCTCGGTCCATTTCAACAACGGAGACCAGCTCCCGAAAAGATTTGAATCGATGTATTTGGGCAATGAAATCAACAGGGAGGCAAACATACGACACGAAATTATCAACAAAATCCAAGAAGTGCGGAAAACATGGTTCCGGTTGCTGCCGTACTGGAAGGCTACAAGTGCAAGCAAGAAATGGCAGTTGTTGATTTTTGATGCTGTTATCAGATCAAAACTTCTTTATGGGTTAGAAACGATCCACCTCACTCAAGCCATGCTAAACAAGATAGATGCCTTCCAGCTACGCAATCTGAGGAAAATCCTCGGAATAGCACCGACGTATATAGATAGACGCAACACTAACACAACAGTCCTACAGAAATGTACAGATTTAGCTTTTCCTGCAGCGGGCGACCACAGGACCGTTCAATTATTTAGCAAATTATATTTGAACCGTAAGGCTAAACTACTTGGACATGTGATCAGATCCCCCAACGACGATCCACTTAGACAAGTTTCTTTTGAACCGGATACTGCGGTCAGAGTCCAATATGGAAAGAAAAGATGTGGTCGCCCCCGGCAAAATTGGTTGCATTATGCCAAGCAATATGTTTTTGAGGAAAAACTTGGTGGCATTGAATATGAAGAGTCGTTGCGAACTGACACTCGTGTATACAATGCAGCCAACAACAGAGAGTTTTAGCTTCGCAATTCCTTGGCTACGCCAACGCCTTGCAAACCCGTGATGAACCTCAGTGCAAGGTATGGCTGGGAAAAATGGAAATCGTGGTTGATGATGGTTAAGTGCTAGAAGGTAAACACCATCAGCAGTGGGTGATGAGAATGTCAGGCGGAATAGGTTTTCAATTTGCATACCTAAAGCCTAAAACCAGTCATTCCGCTACCCATCCCTCCAAAGGTGGCAACTCAAGATAGATGCTGAACAAAGCCTGAATTCACATTTGATGATTTTGATGGTGTTTTTTATGAGTCCAACACGCCATCAACCCTTATTGTCGGTTGATACTGGCTCATTAAGCCCTTGGCTATGCCGTTCAACAACCATCATTCATATCTATTTATCCTTTAAACCAGCTTTGTTTCCTGGGGGCCCGCTGGGGTGTGGCACCAATGGGGTGTCTGGTTGCTTGAACTAACAACACTGGATCAAGGGCCGGGTGAAGAGGCTGCAGGTAATCTCTAGGCCCCTGAGTCATTCTTTCATGGAAAGTAACTAACCTGAGCTGCTGAATGTTTATCAGTTTCATGTCCAACCTAAATGGTCCTTAGTGAACTAATAGCTAGCATAATCGTGTGAACATTGTTGGTAGCCGTGATGATGCTGTGATTGGTCCGCATTTTCAGCAACCATCGGCTTCGCCGAAGCAGTTGACAGCTATCCCATCCAACCTTTGAACTGGTAATTTCTGGTTACGCCGCTGGGGTTTTCCATGAATTGCAGAACTCCAACTTCGGGATTTAAGCACCTTCCAGCATGAAAATCAGCGGAGATAACAAGGCTGACATGGATCCAGATCGTCTTATCATGTGTTGTGCGACAAACTAGAAGTTTGTGTGTTGTGGGATAATACTGTGCACCGTGCTCTTCACAGGTTGAACAACATCAAGTTCACCAAGTTTAAATGGATTGAAGCTGGGTTTTAAGTACCATCTATGAGCTGGTAAAGCAGGAGTGATTGATCATTCTTGATAGTGGTTCGAGGTTGTAGATGGCTTCTTGGTGTACTGGAAATGTGTTCGTGTGTGCTTGTTTTTGGTTGTTGTTGCATACCTTTGTTATTTTTTGTTGTTTTTCAGCAATTCTTGATGGGCAATATACCCTTTTGATTCTAGTCGGGTTATATGCCCGTGGGTTGTTTTTAATCCACCATTAATCCACCATTCACCCACCTTTCACCAGCAGTTTCTTGATACTGCTCAAGTTTACGGCCTTGGAGTATCTTCAGGTCATGCCACATGGTGGTTTCTTGAGATGGGGGCAACCCAAAACAATGGTCATTAACAAGGGGATAATGAGCAATAATAGCAGATAGACCAACCATAATGTTGGGTTTACTACTATAATAAATGGTTGACGAACTACATGACTTGGGGGTTCCCCTTCGATTGGTTTGGGACCGCTTGGATGTGATCAGGTTGGGTGGCATTGGGTGGACTTCGGATTGGATGGGGTTCGGACTGGTTTGGTTGATTAGTTGGTTGTCATATGGTACCAGGGGCGACCCGGTAGCCAAGACATCGCCAGACAGAATCTCTACTCTCAGCCATGCAGGCATTCTTGGCCATGAATTCCTTCAGTGAAGATTCTGCACTGCCAACTATGATCGATCATCAATACATTAGTAAGAATCATGAACCGCCGAGGTGAATGAATGTATATGGTATATATCTATCCTAAGATATAGCAGGCGTTAGCTCTACCATGGGATGCAATTCTTCTCTTTCCGTTGTGCATCAGGAAGGATGATTGCAAACGGAGAGACAGATGAGCGGCGGATATACAGGGAAACTTGCTTTCAAACTAGCTGGTGTCGGTTGGTGAGCTGGGTTGGGCCTTCTGCCTGGTACTGATAGTGAGCCATAGTCACCAACGGGGCATGAGATCGTAACAAGCAACGGAAAGCAACAATATTGGTGACAATATATGCTGTTAGATGAAATACTGGCTGTCGTTGCGTAGTAGTTGAAGACCATGAAAGGACTACTTTCGGACTAACAGGGCTGATTGGGTGAGTAGATGTGATATGATTGAAACCAATTAGTCGTCATAGAATCTGGTTCTCATGTTCAGACATTTGATGTGCGAGTGTCAAGAAGATACCCATGGGATTATCCCTCAGCATTGTTCCATGTGGTGAACCCAAACATCCAAAAAAGCACGAGATGCATTGCTCTCAAACTTGCACCCTTTCAGGAGCATGTCAAGGTGAATCGGCGGCAGCCAGATCCCTTTTTCTCATGTTTGACCATGGCTGATTTAGCCTCAAAATTCTGTCATTTGGGATGTAGATACGGCATTGGAGCTTTCAAAGGAGCGGCTTCAATCAACTCTGCGCGTGGAACATAGTCACGCCCAACTAGCTTTCTTGACTTGGTCACGACAAGGACAGCAAGGACCTGACCCTCAAATTGTTGGCTTGGGCCTTGCCGGGTATTGAGAGTCTAATAGTCACCAATACACCAATAGGGCATAACGTAACATCATAGCAAGCAACCATCAGCAACAGTATTGGTGACAACGGAGGCTAGTATCTCGCCGGACTTCTGGGGTCGCTGGTTTGCCGGAAGCAACTTGCTTTGCAAAAAAGATTGAAAGCCGTAATGAGAACTTTACCCCCCCCAAACCGCGAGACTTTGAGAATTCCTTGCTGTTGGAGGTTTTAATTCTTTTTTAACTTTCCCACATATTTGAGGGGGTTGGTCAGTTGGCTACCATTGTTCAGATGGGCGGTTCAACCACAACCCATCCGACTTGAATCACATATACACTGTTTGGCTGCATTGTTTTGTATCTTCCATGACCGGGGCGGTTACCGTTTTGACACATGTTTGTAGCTGCTATTAATAGCTAGTGCTTCAGTCAGCTAGCGCAGTCGGTGAACCAATGTCACAACGGCTTCCCAGGAGTATGGTCATGATGTGCAGTGGTGACGGCTACGGTGACCTCCCAACACCGGGCGGTGCCCATGGTGTACCTGTGAAAGAATCTGAAATAGCTGACTGTACCAGTGATTGGACCATCCCCATGGATGCTAACTGATCTAGAGAACTTGAACATGGATGGAATTTTCTACTCAGTGACGGCGGAAGCGTTTTTATTACTTGTATTGATTAATGCTGAATTCGACTATATACACATCAAGCAGCGAACATTTGGCAAAACATGGAATTGCACTCATCAGCATGAGTGCAAACATGCAGGAGAGGATCAATATCCACACTACAATTAGTATGCTGCTAGCATTCACATTTGCGGCTATTCAAACATGCCTTCAGAAAGGTATAACTTCATATCTATAAATGCATAGAGATGTATGCATAGTCTGCTAAACAGCAGACACACATTTTCGTACACATATACATGGAGATGCTTTCACAGAGAAAAACACATACACACAGGCACATATGAATACACAGATTCACGTACAAAATGCAATATGTGGTGTAACGTCATGTATTAAATAAACATGACAATGCAAAACATGGCTAGAGGAGTGCATTTATGAAGACAAGTTCACCAACGTATTGATTCAAATTGTGTACAAATCAGAAGGTATCCTCGAGCAAATCGTTGTGTCACCTATCGGTTTCAATGTGGCAACAGATTCTTTGCAGCAAAACTTTGCGTGTTTTTCCACGCCACTGAATTCATGAAATGCGCTGGCGGAGTTCCGATCTGGGTGCTTGTAGATCAAAACATATCAAAACTTAGTTCGGCAAACAAGTTCAAGCGAGCTCCTAAAGCAAATCAAGGCAGCATACATTCGTTCCCAGCCATTCCAGATGTTTTGCATTTCGGGGATAACGGCACCCTAAACATGACTGTTTAGAGCTTGACCAGTAGGGAACGATCACCAGTGAGCAGAAAGTCTTTGGTTGACAGGCATGATGAAATATATGCTTTCTTTGCGAGATCTCTATTTATTTCCTGAGTTCTTCACACTGCAAGGATTACCCTGCAATAAGCTAACAAAGATGTGAAGAAACACATTTGTTTGATGGGGTGTCGTGTTAATTGCAATCGTCCACATCTATCTTAGTTTCACCTGGGTTTGTTGCTTCATGATTTACAAGTTGTCAATCAATCTTTCATAATTTTCAGATTTTTCAAAGGTCACTACTCTCCAAATGGAAGTCTTGGACGCAGAAGTACACTATTTTCCAAATTTGATTAGTCTACTATGGAAGTAGTCAACAATACAAGATATTCGTTGGCAGCTCCGGGACAAATTCCCAACATACTCACAGTAGGTGTCCAAAACTGCTTGCATCGTCCAACCCAAACCTGTATAGCCCACACGTAGGATGCTAACGGAACATTTGGGATGCTAACGGAACATTCAGTCCATATGACTCAGCCTCAACGGACTGCTTATAGTCAATGATTTCCAAACAGAGTTCTTTACTATCAAGGTCGCAATAATCTCTATCAATCGATTCGGCGACCATTTCAGCTCATTGATTTTTGATAACAATAAGGCTAGTGACTGCGGTCAACATGGGTCAAAGATCGTGAACTGCGAAAGTCCTCCCACCTTTCGTGGGACTTGGAAATGCTCCAGCTAGTAGAATTCAATGTTCTTTGGAGTCGCTGAAACGGCGGTCTGGCGGCAAAGCCAGGCATCCACTTTTACTGTGGGGGTTGGGGCAGTGAACTTCAAAAGCTCGACAGGGTACCAATGCTGAGATGGATAAGATACATGGGCAGCCGAAATCTAGATGGGCTCATGTAGGGAATAGTACTTACCAGAGCTGGTGGTTCCCGTACGAAGAATTGTGACATTTGGGGTTGATGGGGTGCACAATCATCGGAAGACCCTGTATTTTATTATCGTTAGCACGTCAACAGCCCAAGTCTCTCACAGACGTCATTTCTTACTGTACTGATATTCACCAAGAATCCAAGTGTGATATTAAAAAAATTAAAATAGTAATCATCATTTGGGGGTAGAACAATCATGATAAGATAAGGCCCACACTGATTGGTGAATCAATTATTAGTCTAAAGCAACAATAGCAGTCATTAATCCCTCGTTGCAAGACAAGTCTCCAGAAAGAACCTATACCAAGATGCTCCATGTATGGTATATTTACCTACATTTGAGTCATTTTAGAGGCTAATGTGACCCACATGTGCGAGTCAGAATGCCATTCATGGAGCATTTGGGATAGGAACATCCGGGATTTTCTCAACTTGGTTCCAAGCTGCATCTCTGACTGGGCTGAAGTTATCAGTCGAAGCATTGGACCTGCACAGGGTGAGAAGTGTTTGGAACTGGTGAACAATCAAGTAGTAATGGTCAATACACAATGACAAGTAAATAGACGCAACACGGCAAATAAGGGTTAAACACTTGCTGACATTTGTTCGAGAATGTTTCATACTGAATGATTAGTGATGGTTTAAATATTGGCCACCAAGGGTTAACAGTTGTCGATCATGGCTTTCATGGCTCCAACAAAAAGTCAGACATTTTTGTGGTTGATAAGTGCTGCGGTTTTCTAATCAATTTTTACAATCACTAACCTGAAGCTGAAGCTGATTGTTGGAACTACTATGAACTACTGTATTCCAACTATCTATGATCATATTATATGTGTATATACATATACATACATACATCGATGTATATATATATATATATATATGCAAGGTCTTAATTCCAACCTTGTAGAGGCTTCAGGCTAATCATTGCTGATACTGTTTGCATTAGTGGTGCAAGCAATGATTGGTCAATCTTTGTAACGTGGTACAGCTAGTGTGACACTGTGGATATCGTATCACGGTGGTATCCCCCAGTTTCCAACCGCGGTGTGGTTGGAAGTGTCATGCACAGATTGTATTTTTGTCACAGGTCAAGCAGCTTAAATGGTGGATTTTCGGCACAGCTAGCCGAGTTTTTCAGGGGACCCCAAGCTTTTTTTGGACATACCATTTGGTAGATTTACCTGGCAAGGGCGAATCACCATGGTATTTTTAAAGGACATCCTGGGAACCATCCATAAAGGTGTATCCAATACCCAGCAATGTTGCAGGCGCACCGTGAACATGAATGATCCCACATTGTGCACCTACACTCTACCGGGTGTTGAATCACTGTATCATTGGCTAAGATTCATTCCCGAAATGTTTTTCTGAGTCTGGATTTTTCTCATCACAACCCTCCACAGTCCATGGTGCCAGAAAGACTGTGCCAAAGTCGGAGTTGCCATGCAACCCGCTGCCGCATTGGGCATTGGTCCAGCAGGAAAAGAGGCGTTGCAGACACAATCACGACTTGAGTCCTAGAATGGTCTTGCCAGTTGGAGGGTGTTCGATCATCTACCAAGGGTTAGTGAAGTCGACAGCTGAAGCATAGAGACTCACACTGTGCGTGTCAGTACCATTACAAGAGTTGACCACAAATTATTGTCTATAGGGTGGCTTCTCAAAATCGGGGTACCCCCAAATCATCCAACGTTATTCATGTACAAGTAATATACCAACCATGTTTGGGGGTCCCCAATGTTGAGAACCCACCGTATGGTCTGCCATAACAACCAAAACCGGCAACCAGGGGTCCCCAATGGTGATTTCTCAAAATAGGGGTACCCCCAAATCATCCCTTATATAAACCATTTATAGTAGTAAACCAACCGTTTTTGGGGTACCCCTATGGCTTGAGAAACACCCCAATGGCTTGAGAACCCCCCCATTTGGAGTTTTTGTCACACTTGGGACCGACCATCCACTGGGACAAGCTCACATAGTTGCCCCTGCATCGTGTTTGGCCCGGTAACCAACCCCGTGGCACCAGAGTGGTCCTTGATAGCATCAAAGGCTGCCGGGTAGACGGTTTAGTGATAGATATGTTTTTTTCCAAAGAGTTGGGTTTACTCAAAAATAGTAAGCGTAGCAATTGATGACCGTAGTATTTGATGACCGTAGTAAATGATGACCATAGTTCCTGACCATGTATGACAAGTAGTGACCATAGGTACTGATGACAAATAATGAGAATATTCATCTATATGACTACTGTGTAACAGTGCTGTAAGCGTGATAACTATTCTTATAAGTTACAGCCTGTAGTGATCAGAAAAATGAAGCCAGCTGTGCGGGTGAGTTGTTCCCCGAGAATGTGCTACTGGAAGCATGTTTGAATAGATGTGTGGCTATGTTGGAATGAAGACATATAATGTTTCAAAGACATGGATTTCTCAATATGTTTGAAGATGCTTAAATTAAAAGGTGTCGAGATACAACATCATTGAATGGAGTTGTGAACTTCTACAGGCTATGTTAGCAATTCAGCTGCACCGAATTGTGTTTCCTCCTTTTTTGCGGTTTCAATGATGCAAAGGTGATAGTATCATAACCAATAGCCTTTATCAGATGTTATTACTATTTTGTATTGATGATTGATTACAATTGGCTACTGCTATTGATTATAACAGTAGTAATATTAACCAAGGATGTCACAGCTCGTTTTTTCTTGATTCATGACCAACGCCACTCGGGAGTTTTATTCCAGTCACCGTGGTTGTTCGCGTGGTAATTGGATGTGCATCCCCAGTTAGAAACTGGTTACTAAACCTTGTTATAGGGATTATACGCTACTTTTAAGGGTTCATAGCCATGGTGCGCTAACCCCAGCTGCACATCCAAGTGATACCGTAGCTGGTTGATCTGCTGCGCTGAGACGGTGCCAGCCATCAAAATGCTTCATCACTACTTTTGCGTGCGGAAGCCAATGGGCAGGGCGTGGTTGGTGGACCTGCTATGAGCGGTGAAAAAATAGGGAACAGCGGGTGGAAAACCATCACCATGGGTGGTGAATGAAGGTTTTTGGTGGGTTTTTTTCACATGTTAGCTTCACTTCAAAGTCATAAGGTTTTTTCACATGTTAGCTTCACTGGTTTTTTCACATGTTGGCCGGATTGATTTCTAAAACAGCAACCAGGCAGATGATCACCCTCATGCGTCCTGATGGCTCAGGTGATTGGTCGAATCTCGAGTTACTGAATCCTGTGCTTTTTGATATGGCTATGGGTCAATATTAACCAACCAAAAATGGGGGATATTCACCAACAATAATAGTGAAAACAATGGTTAATGACGGGAACCAGGAGTACGGGGTTTTGACCCACAGCCATTTTATGCATCGGTTTCGAAAGGAGAGCTTTATGCCAAAAATGTTGCCGCAACTTTGTGTTTCTTTACAGTTGTCTAATTGCTAGGGGACGAATAGGAAAACACCAATTTGTGGGGCAACATCATGTCTGGACACCTTTAAGTGCATTGGTTGGCATGCAGGGGGGTATCAGCAGTTAAGGAATCATTCTGAATTCTCACAACACGATCCGTGTTTGATGATGAAAACCGAAGAGGTGCCCTACAGTATTTCCATTGTAGTTGTGTTCACCGACGGTTACCTAAGTTAGGCCATATCCCAATTGATCTATCAGCTACTTCCCTAATATCAAATAGTCATTAGTGGTGGTTGATAGTTGCTCCCTACAAAGCGTACATGATTTTTTGGTATGTTGTCACCATGCATTATTGATCCCTTCACCAATGATTACTTTAAAATCCTCACTTAGGCACTTCGTAAGCGTTATCAGTATCAATCATTGCATTCTATCATATGGTGGTTTCTAAAAATAGGGAACCCCTAAATCAGCTAGTTATTAATCATTTATAGTAACAAACCAACCACTTTTGAGGCTCCCCATTTTAAGAAACTCCCATATTGCTGCTATCGACTACAATGCCTCACCAACAACCACTATGAGCAGCTCCCCTTTGGTACTCCAAGATGGCCATGGAAAACCATCTATCTGTAGATGACTTACTGGTTGGAAACGACCACGTTCGCCACCTTAGATTTCTACAGGGCCACCGTTGTTGCTGACCAGCATCGAAAAGTAGGAACATGACTAGCTGGAAACCATGAAAGGCTGAGAATCGTTTTCCGGCCTTTCCTCCACTATTGGTCCGTAACAACCATGGTTTGACTTCCCGCTCACCTCATTGACCGCTTCTTTCATCACCAAGGATCATTGAACAATCATTAAAACGGATTAGCTTGCCCATCACGAACCACCTTAACCATCATTAACCGCCTTACCCAAAAGAATTGTTCATTCTCAACCATGGTGAACAGGCTTATACTCTGCAATTTACTAGTAGTCATCATCATGAACCAGATCTTGCACCTATTCAATGACTATGTCAATCATCATTGACCAGTTTGTGAACCCACATATTATAATGACTCGATCAATCATCAATAATCAGTCGTTCAAGTTTTGTACCTTATTAACCACCATGAGCCAGCTTCCCAAGCTAAAAAAATCACATGGTTACGCATCACCAGTTTATTCATCTAAAAACTACTTCATTGACCATTGTCAACCAGCTTCCTTACCCATATAAATCACATGATTTTGCATCATCAACATTCATTAGCCAGCTTTACGAATCTTCCTTACCTGCATTCCTGACATGATCCTGCGTCATTCGCCAGTTTATTCATCTAATGAACCCTTCTCAAACACCACCAAAATGCACGGCTGCTTAGCTTCTGGGACTGATCCTGGACATGAACTTCTTTCTGACCAAGGTTGCTCGGCCGGGGGGTTCCAACGTATTTGAAGTCCCAGGGCGTTGACAGATGTGCAGCCTCACTTAGCGTAGGGGTCTCAATCCAACTTATTGGGCTACTTGCTATGGTAAACTAACCTGGCTAGCTGGATTTTTGATCATATTTCATGGTGGAATCCAGGGAAAACCATGAATTAATGGTGGATTTTCCATTGCCAGGTACCAGAGAGTACTTGCTATGATTGAATCCCTGTCATGAACCATCATCCACACATCCCAGCCCTGGATCTTGGGGTGACAACCAAGTTTCTACGGTTATCCGCCACGGTTACGTGGTTATATCTCACCACTCCCGGGTTTCACATCCCAAAAGGGTTAATGGCTAGTGGCTAACGATGGGTGTTACTCAATCGTTGGGGGTTGATTTTCACCAAGGGTTGATTGTTGGTTATAATTTGGCTGTGGGTCAAAACCCCGTACCCCTGGTTCCCCATCATCAACCATTGTTTCCCCTATTATTGCTGGTCATTATCCACCATGAAATTGCTTGGTTTATATTGACCCATAGTCATATAGCTGATATATCTCCTAGTATTTTTATGTTCACTAGTAATTATTAACAAATGGTTGGTTGACTAATATTTTTCATAGGGGTTGAAACCACCAACCAGTTGATGTTTCAAGGTGGTTATCAAGCGTTCCTTGTGCTTGATGTTTGTCAAGAAAGGATGATGCCCAGCCGCCATACCGAACAAATATCATGATACGGGCGTTTCTCAGAATCTGGTTACCCCCAGTTATCATCCTATATATATATGGCTATGGGTCAAGCAGTTAACCAACCAATAGTGGGGGATAATGACCAAGCAATAATAGGGAAAACTATGGTTAATAGTACGGGAACCAGGGGTACGGGGTTTTGACCAACAGCCATATATATATATATCATTTATAGTGATTCAACCCTAACTCTGGGGGGGTCCCCATTTCAATACACCACGATGTCAAGGATGTTCAAACCATTCCACTAACAATAGATTCTATTATTGATAATCTATTCATCAGATATAAATATCAATGGATGTGATGGGCTGCTGGTTTTAAACATTTGCTTTTTATTTCCCTATTAATAATGGATGCTTGCTTGGTTGACAAGCATATTTTTCACATCAACCAGACCAGATCATGATATTGCTATACAAACTATTGTCAATCATTACTCTCCCGTTACCGTCCATGCCCTTGGTCTCACCGAGGAAATCTATGGGTCTGGGCCCTAGCGACGCACGGTGTGGGGACTCCGGATCTACACGTAGATCCTGTTTTTGTCAACGAAACCGGGCGCTGCATTGCTGGAAATGTCACTGGCCGTGGCATATCCCGCACAGATAGGAAGTATTTTATCACTTGAATCCCTGTACAAGCGAATGGTGTCCGTAATCAGTGGATATCTCGTTGATGGTTTTGAACATTTTTTTATTTTCCCAAATGTATTGGCAACTGGTTTGTTAATTATTTGACTAACATTCTTCATATCTGCTCCAACTCAAGGGAAAGGGAAAAGGGTGATATGTTTCCAATATTTTTCAATATTTTTCATAGTGATTGAAGCCACCAACCAAATGTGAATGTTTCTAAGAACGGGTGTGTCAGTGTACGAGCTGCAATCGGCACGTTTTCTCTGTTGATCTTCGGGGCCCAAATGTTCCACTCAGATAGTAGGCAGTCAGTATGACTACGTACCCGACTAGTTTGATTTAGGTTAATGGAGCATTGGTTCATCAGCAAAGCTGATATACAGGGGCGATTGATGATGAGTAGAATTGGGGGTAAAGCGTGACAATAGCGGATTAGAGTGACTTCGACAATATTCAGCATTGCTCGTAGGTCAAAAAACATGCCGCACACTTGTATCAACCGCTATAGTTTATTTGTGTTTATTCTATATTTGGTTCCATTTTGAACACATGCAATAAACACAGTAAAATGCTTATAGTTGTAGTTGTATGTTTATGATAATGTATTTTAGTCAATGCCGCTTCATAAAATTGCGACCGACATAGTCTTAATTTATGTCTTTTCGAATCACGGTCAATTCATTGTCCAAATATCTGGAAAGATCAACACTTAACCAGGAGAGTCATTAGCAGTCCTCAAGGTGCACCGCGGCAATGGAGAAACCTTTGACTAACATGAACGGAAGGTGGTTTCATTTTTATGTTGATAGTATTGGGAGGGGCTTAAATTTTTCATCATGGGATGAGGGATGAGGCGGAATCTTCAAGTGAGTCAGGTGCCAGAGGTACAATAGCTTCGCAGCTTGCACATGCGGCGCAAAACTGAGGATGATCGTGAGAATGCCTTTGGAATTAGTGTCCGGAAGCACAGGAGGAAATTTGAGTGGGACACCCTGCCGGGGGATGATTAATGTTGGCAATGCTGTTGGCATGTTTGTCTCTCAGGGGCATCATAAGTGCCACCCTCAATGCATCACGGGTGGATTTGTGAATGAATGTTTACTCATGTGGATCGACATCAGGATCACAATTAGTGTTGATTGATGAATTTAGATGAATCAAGTGTTTGTTACTCACTTAGTGTTGATTGATGAAGTTAGATGAATTTAGCGTTTGTTAATCACTTAGTGTTGATTGATGAATTTAGATGAATTTAGCGTGTGTCAATCACTTAGTGTTGATTGATGAATTTAGATGAATTTATCGTTGGTTGGTCACGCTTACTTTACCTGGATGGTTACTTGCTGGAGATTTATCTACCAGTTAGGTGGAGGGTAGCATCACTAGCTGGTCGCGAGTCCCTAACTACAGACCAGTTTAACCATTGGTCCGCTTGGTGGTCACTTGGTGGTAGCCCTAAGGATTCAGTTTCACTTTCTATATTCTGAAGATCTCTGACTTCTATTGAGATGATGAGAATCACAAACCGATTTTTAGGATTGCCGTTGAAGTAGCTTTCCATGATACTGATGATGATGATGATGATGATGATGATGATGAAGATGATGATGATGATGATGATGATGATGATGGAAATCCCTTACCACCTTAGAAACATTTTTTCGGGAGAAGATCCGTGTGGAGAAAAAACTGCAGTTCACCAACATGGCTGGTGACAGATTGCATGTGATGCCTGATATGTGGCGCAAGCGCAGTCAGATCAGAGAAACAAAGCCTTAGCTGCTTTAGCTCGAGACTATGCAGAAACAGGATTATTTTCCTCGGACAGCTGACCACGGTAGCGCAGGTGAGTGAATTCATGTGAACCATGGGGCGACTCATGTCATCAGTTACAACTGAGCTAAGTGGAGATTTTTACCTGGAAGTATCATATTTATTGCAGCTTTGGGATGGACGTACTGGCATTGTTTCTGTTAAGGAAATACGACGTACACGAGGTGGGTTGGCGTTGCCCCCCCTGGTGGAACAGTATGTTGATGTAAAGCTTGAATCAGAATCTGATTTTTGGTAGGTGTATGTTGAATGATTATATAGTAGATACTTAACAACACACTTGCTTCAGTTGTTGGGTGTCATGTTGCTTGTTGTATCTCCTGGAATGCGTGGATGCGCCTCCCCAGGCAGTGACTGGTAACTAACCATGGCTACAGGGGTTTAAATGGTTGTAAGCTACCTTGTAGGGTTCATAACCAGGGTGACCCACCCCCAGCTGCACATTGAAGTAAGCCATCCTGAGCCATTTTGAGCCAACGATTGCCACCCATCATGAACTGTGATAAGCATCAACAATTCTATCAACCGGTGAGAACCAAGAGGTTTATGAGAATACATGGTATATTCAATGGTATGGATGCTGGTTGATAACCAAGCTGGTATTGAATTGACACCTGGTAATTGCAATTACTTATGACTATCAGTGTATATTTCATGATAGTACATTGTACATTACTGGAGGTGCATGATTAAGTCAGTCAAGACAAAGGTGGTGTTGGTTGATAACAGTTGATTGCTTAGCATCTACTCATTTTCATTGTTGCCAACTGTTATGAACAATACCAACCTAGAGTCACCAATTGCCAGTGCAAACCATGAACCAGTGTCAACCAATATCAATCAACAGCTGTACCAGTCACCAACAACTAGCCCCTCATTCACCAACCATTGAGCAACCATTATGATTCAATATGACAGATTGAATATATGTATATATACATATATATATATATTTACATTTTCATTATTATATGTAATAAAAAATGAATGTGGCTATGGTTCAAGCCCTCTACTCCTGGTGAACATCCCCAAAACCACCAGAATCGTGGCAGTTGGGATGTTCGTCTACCTCTGATGGTTGGTGGCTGATCCACGGCCATATAGCTGGTAGATTTTTTTTTGTTGATGACACCACTGCATATCCATTATATCCCTACAGGTATACATAATTGATACTGATTGTCCTACATATATATATATATATATCCTACATATCCACCATTCTATATACGTGTATATATATATATATGCATATCCATTATATCCCTATATGTATATGTATATACAATTGATTTGCCGTCATCACAACATGTCATAACCATGGACCAACTATCATATACATTGATATGGTGGCTGGTACCTTGGTACCGTATTGATATGCTGGTGATGTTGGTACATGCTTGGTACCTTGAGACAACCATGGACATATCAATCATGAGATAGGTGTTTCTCAAGCCATAGGGGTACCCCCAGTTCTCATCCAGTCTATCACCATGCAGTAAGAAACCAAGCCATGAATAAACACCCAGGCATTTTTCGGGCTGCCTATTCTGAGAACCCCCCCATATAGTAGTTGTTTAACCATTATTGTTGATTATTATCCCCTATGTTCTAACCATTACTAGTGGTGAAGCCATATAAATAGACCCTATTTTAATGCTTGTAACCATTATTATCCCCCATATTACCATATATTTATATTATTAGTGTTTATTATCCCCCATAAAACTATTTATTATTAGTGGTTATAACCCTTATTACGGTGGTTAAACCACCATGAACCACCACAACATATCATCGCTGGGTACCGTCACTCGTCGCTACCCAGGTTGCGACCTTGGTTGCTGATGCAGGTGCGATTTGCCGACGCCGATGCGCCGATGCGCTGAACGGTTGCTGGTTGCGACTCGTGGGTTGGAATATTAACCAACCAACCAATGGTTAACTAGCTGGTTATAATGGTTAATACTAAGGGTATACCAGGGGAATACTAAGGTTATAATGGTTAATAATAGGGGATGATAACTAACAATACTAGGGGGTATACCAGCTATATGGCGAGCTGGGTCAAGCAGTTAACCAACCAATTTCATGGTGGATGATAACCAACAGAACCATAGGGAAACAATGGTTAACTATGGGGAACCAGGGGTACGGGGTTATTTCGTGGGTTGACAATTACCAAGTTGTAATTGTCCGGAAATGGTCCGGAAATGGGGACCAAGTACTCCTCAATGGTAATATCATGTCGTGGGCTCGCAAGTAATTATGGGGAAATGGTCCGGAAACGGTTGAGGAGTATTGGTGATGAAGTCGTTAATTCACCAATAGGAAATAGTTGGCATTGTCTTGGTGAATGGTGGATTAGAATTGGCGATATAAGAAGTTCATGATAGGAAATGGTCAGTATATATATATATATATATATATTGGTTAATGGTTGATTAGTGTTGGTGATTAGGGTTGATTACTGATGGCAAATGGTTGATTGATGATTGTCAATGGGCTCATGATGGTTAATTGCTTGTAATGATACAGTGATGATGATTGTGGATCACTGATAACAATCAACCATTCGTGGTAGTTGATGAAGGGTAATGGTTGAGGCTATGGTGAATAACTTTTATAGTCGACATGTGCAAATGATGATTGCAACAACTAGCCCGTTCCCCTGACATGGGGGCCCATGTTTCAGGAGAGTCAATAAAGTTGGATGGCTTACGATTTTTGTGATGTTTGACGATTGATTGTAACTAGTTGCAATGGCCGGCGATGATTGATGGTTGTTTGGTTGTGTTAACCTTCACCAGGTCACAGTAGTACGGGAACATCCCAGGAGCCACAATTTCGGGAGCTTGGACCCCGCAACTCCCACTGGGGGCGGCACAAGATGGCACAAGAATATGTTGACAATGAAGTATATTGAGCTATTATGCTTATCTCTTCATAGACTATGAAGCTAACATAGACCACAATGTCAATCTTAGTGATGCTTCATAGTAACAACGATGATTGCAAGCTTGTTTGCAAACAAAAATCACCAACGTCAAAAGCGATAGCGGGTTTTGCCAACATTTTTCTTTGGCTGAACTTGCTTGCTGGCCGACTCTAAATGGCGGGTGTAGTCACTGTCAACAAGGGGCACCTCATTTTTGCGATGTCAGTACGTCATTGGTTAAGATCTGCCATGGTTCTCTTTCCATGGCATTGGTTATATAATATTGATTACTTTAGTGGCAAGAACTATCACAGTAACATATCTTACTGTACCATGGTTACTAGTTACTACCATTGGCCCCCGAAACCATGAAAAAGGTGGGTTTTTATCCCCTGAATATGGGTCATAACCTATGAAAATGACGGTTTTGGGAGCCCTAGGTAGTACTTTATGGAGTATACAACCATGAAGCCTTGCTCCTTGCTTCATCTTGTATTGGCCGGGAACTGATTTTGCTGGAGCGCTGATGGTATCAACGCCGTACTTGTTGATGGGGCAACCAATCCCAGCCGGTTCTGCCCGGGGCATACCATGGTCTACCTTGGCGTTTTAGGAACCATGCGTTTCAGGGGGACAAAAATCGCTTGATTTCAATAGCCACGGGTTAATGCCGCAGGAAAGATTGCAATCAATCTACTAATCTAATCATCGATATCAACCAGTGATGAAACCCTTTACCTATCTATCAATAGCCATTGGTTTTAACTACATGTGGTTGCTCAAAGGATGAACATGGATGAACTATAACCCATCATTAGCTGCTATTCCGGAGGGGAGATGCTTGTGGGTCAACAGGTACAGGTCCTTGTGAGCGTCCTACATCACGGTTCAACAGGGACTCCATCAACTTGCCTCATTGGGATAAGACTTTCCTTGGATCGCCCCATCACATCCATGAAGCACCATCAACATCCATCAACCATCATTGCGATAACAACCAACCAATAATGGAGAAATGGTTTATGATACAGGGGAACCATGGGAACCAGGGGAACCAGGGGTACAGGGTTACTGGTTGGCGGTTTGATTGACATTTTTTATTTTCCCTGGTAATTGTGAGCAAATGGTCGGTTGACTAATATTTTTCATAGGGGTTGAAACGACCAACCGGTGATTATGAAACCACCGTCTACGACCATGACGAAATTGATCCATAACCATCCTAACTAGTAACAACTCACTAACATCATCAAACATGCACTATGATGATCACAGACAATTGATCATTGGCACCGCAAACCATTGACCCTGTTCGGCTATTTTCAACCATTAAGTCACCCTTAATTAACATTGAACCATCATTGAGCTTTATCATGAACCAACAGTCAGCCACCACTGACCTTATCATCATTAAGCAATCATCCAGTTCATCCACCAAAGACTAACAAACCATTGACCCATGCGCCAACATGCGCCTCCCTGCCACCCTAAGTTGGCTGCGCAGTCGCAGGTCGAGTGCTTAGAGGAAGCAATGAATCTTCCAGCGGATGGCGAGGTGCTGATCACCGGTGGCGGTCGCTGGCTTACTGGTCGTGCCCCGGGCCCAGGGGGTCATGTCCCCAGCTGTGGATGAGTTGGTAACTACTAAACAAGGTCACTAGCAGGGAAACTAGCAGGGTAGATCAGGGAGGTAACTACTAGCAGGGATGCGTTACGCGTTGGGGATGTTTTTCCTGATTTCGCTGGCAATTTCAGTAGCACCCAGGCAAGCAACTAGCTGAAACTTTGAGACTGATATGCTTTTGAAATCTAGGTGTTGCAGCATTTCAATCTATGTTTGTCCCTGACCATATGTCACTGAATGTTGTGAACTAATATGTAAATGTATAGGTCCATAGACATATGGTGGTTTCTCAAAATCGGAAACCCCTAAAATGGATGGTTTATTACTGTCAATGGTCAATATGAAGAATGATTTTGGGGTACCCCCCCATTTTTTCAAAACCACCATATGGACCATATGCATATTCTGAAGCTATGTACATCTATGTGTTTGTCAGCATGCAGGGACTGATCTGCATACCTACAGGGGCAGCGAGGCAGATTCAGCTCGTTTCCTGAGAGGCTCCAAGCATACCCCAGCGATCAGCCTGGGTTGATGCCATCAGCCATCACCTGACTGGGTTGGGTTTAGCCAGAATCTTGGATTTTTAGCATTTTTTCGGATAGATGGATTTACTCTGTAACCGCTAAAAGTTAGACTTTTAGCAGGGAAATCTAAAAAGCCACCAAGCAATGCGATCTTGTGATTACCACCATGGTTTCTCCGCGGAAAAAATCACAATAGAAATTGCATCACATAACAATATTGCAATGAACAATGATGACACATGTTTTTCTCTCCGAACTCCAAGCTTTCTTGTCATAAGCCAATCACAACCATCCTTGGACCGCGACTTAACCATCATGTATCCATCATTAAGCTATGAAGCATGATCACTACTATTACTACTACTACTACTCCTCCTCCTCCTCCTACTACTATTACTACTACTACTACTACTACTACTACTACTACTACTACTACTACTACTACTACTGCTACTACTAATACCAATACCAATACTAATGCTGATACTGATACTGATACTGATACTGATACTAATACTAATACTAATACTAAGACTACTACTAAGACTACTACTAAGACTGCTACTAAGACCACGGAGATGTTCGATGATCATCCCTGCAATTTTCACCTTCGCCGGTCTCAATCTGATAGGTGAGCGTCATCTACTGGCAGCAGCAGATCTCCATGTCACCTGGCGAGGTGTTGATGCTATAACAGACTGGATCAGTGATATGGCTATGGGTGAATATGAACCAACGAAATCATAGGGAAACCAATGGCTAATGATAGGGGAACCAGGGGGACTAAGGGTGAACTGACCCACTGCCATATCTGGGAAAGATGTGTTTGTTTTTCTAAGATTGCGTTTTGTACTGAACATGCACGTATGGATAGAGCTTTACATGATATACACATGTATGAAAATACAAGCATAGAGGTCCATGTCACTTGTGGAAATACATCGGTAATTATAAGTGTCTAAAAATGGTTTCCGGTGCACTCTTCCCCAGAATCACGAGGGCCTAGGATATGCCACTATCCTGAAAATGTTTGGTATCCTTTTGGTTGATAAGTTGGTCACTTGCATTGATGTGCAAAATCACGCTCGGTACTTTAATTCGTGATTTCGTTCTTTCGGAGAGAATCATCCCACTTCCTATCAACATTGGAATGAAGCTATTGAACTATTAATCAACACTCATTAGCCATGGATTCGCCCCACATTCCCAATCGCCCAAAAAACACAACTGCGATACCGTGTAAAAGGCTTACATCTATGGACCTTTGGATTATTTTTCAGCTAATCAACCAACCATCCCAGATACAACCTGGTTAGTGAGGGTGAGTAGTAACCACATGGTGCTGCCATGACGGTAGCCCGCGGAACCCCAGGTCCCTTGGGGTATCGAATCTGCCCCAGGTGGTTTTTGGTGGGCATGTTTTCCCTGGTGCTCTTGTGGTACCCTGGCGCGAAGGCGGTGGTTCACGAGCTCCTCAACGCATTGATGTGTTTGTGTAACATACAATCAGAGTGTGTGTATATAAATAGATAAACATATATATAACGTATATAATGTATATAATTCATGCAATGTATATGTTTCTAAATGCATTTATATATGTATATATATATACTATGTAATTATATGTTTTTACTGTATCTGTATATGTATATATGTGTGTGTTATGTACAATGTATATGAAATATGATTACAACGCTATGAAAACACTGCATATAATTGTGTATTTTCAATATAAACACATATGTATAGATCGCTATGAAAACAATATATATATATATGTACAATATGTAAATTGTTTCATATGTTTAATCTGAATAACAAGTGTTTACTTATCCATGTATGTAAATGATGATAAGAATATGTGCATGCCTTACATTATCTCTATACACACTTTGATGTACATACATTATTATTTCAATCTGTACTTAGTACTGCATTGCAAGTATTGAACGGATGTTAAGTATTCAATGGATGTTAACTACACATATGATCATTTTTTATCTGTCTATATATATGTATATACACACATATATGTACATTGTCAGGATTTGTGTACGATCACAGAAATGTGTTGCCAGATGGCCACAAATCAACACATTGCTTCACTGAGGGGTACCATTCTGTCACTGTTGTGTTCAGCATTCTTCAGGGCTTGGGTGTCCCTGAAAATATTGAAAACGTCCGAATGAGTTCACCCATAGATTCATCGTTTTTTAGACAATGCTAGTATACCTAGGGCTCCCAAAACCATCATTTTCATAGGTTATGACCCATATTTAGCGGGGTAAAAACCTACCTTTTTCATGGTTGTGGGGGCGAACGGTGCATAGTATAGTCCATCGTCATCCTAGTTTTGGTTACTTCGAAGATCATCTCAAGCTCAGGAGCTGGGTTGGATACCTCTTTAGAATGAGCACGATGCAAGAGAGGTGATGGTCAATGACGGTCAATGATGGTTAATGATGGTCAATGACGGTTGATAATCAATGACCGTTGATAATTAATGATGATCAATGGTTAATGATGGTAAACGATGATTAACGGTTGATGATGGATGACGATCTTGGTTTTGCTGATGATTCATGATTGTTTATGATTCATGATGGTTGTCGATGGTTGTTTGATTGGTGGTTTCAATCATTTTTCATTTTCCCCAGTAATCATTAACAGGTTGACTAACATTTTTCATAGAGGTTGAAACCACCAACCAGTTGTTCATGGGTCACTGATTTAGAAATGATTGCTCCATCATCAGCAATAGCTGAGCTGGTGCTTGCACAGCACCAGGTTCAGCGCTGGTACACCCAAACCCCTCAGCTTGCTTGTGCCTTCCGGCATAAAGTGTTGTTGGAATGTGTTCCAAACGTGGTGGTTGGAGTGTTCATACATAGTAACTATGACTGTGACATGGTAAAAGAAGACTTTGACATAGTACACGTTTTCATTGCTCTGATTTTTCTGTGTTGTAAGTGTAAGTGTATTGTCAGAGGTCCAACATAGGGACCTGCACGAAAGCGATCTCCAAGCAATTATCATCATCATCATCATCATCATCATCATCATCATCAGCAGCAGCAGCAGCAGCAGCAGCAGCATCCTCAAACCTTGAGCCCTATGTGTGAACAGGTTTTAGCCCTCATCCTAAACCTTCAACACCCTTAAACCATTGTTAACCATGATTTACCACTGGTTAACTATGGGTGGTTCAACCACCATCCAGCTTAATTGTATCCTATTTGTATCCTTAAACATCCTTAAACCCTGACCTTGAAGATATTCACTTTCTAGTCCTGAGAGCGTTGTATTTGGTGGTTTCATTAAAATAGGGGCATTTTGCATCATTTATAGTAAATTTGATATTTATAGTAATAAGGGTGATATTGGCGAAGTCCCAAGTCATCCAACATTACTCATTTATAGCAATCGCCCGACCATTTTGGATCTCGCTTCTCTTGGGAAACCCATGCTCTACCATGCTTTTCCTGTTGAAACTGATGATTTTGAACTTCCGAGGGGTCGTTCACCAGTGGTAGACTAATTGATGCTGGCTATTTGATGGCGCACTAATTGTAGTTTACTAATGAATCTTAGAGGAAAAGCCTGGGCGGGATTCAGCCGGAAACCCAGATATTTGGCATTTTTTGGATATGATGGATTCAAAGAATAAGCACTAAAAGTTAGACTTTTCGCAGGAGATCTAAAAGCCACCAAGAAGCCTGTGAACTAGTGGTTCACCACGTGGTGGTTTCTCAAGTCATGGGGGTAGCCCCAAATCATCCAATCTGAACCATTTTCAGTAATAAACCATCCATTTTGAGGGTCGCCTATTCTAAGAAACCGCATGACAACAAGAGAACCAAGAACCAAGATAAGCCATTTGTTAACAGAGAACAAAAGGCGTAGTCGCCAGTTGTTTAATGAGCTATGAAACTACAAAGTTCATCGCCAGCTGGGTTTTCGATCCATGGAACGACGATGATCGCCAAGCAGTTCCAGGGAACGTGACCGGTGGGGGCCCTAAGGACACTTCTGAGAATCGTGCAGAGGCAGATCGGCGAGTGGTCAAGGGTTATGGGTAACCCGAGTGGTACCCCTGGTTAGATCCGTTGGTTTATCGGCGACCTGGCTATGGGTCAAGCAGTTAACCAACCAAAATGGGGGATATTCACCAACACTAATAGGGAAAACAATGGTGAATGATAGGGGAACCAGGGGTACATGGTTTTGACCCACAGCCACCTAAGTATAGTTATATCTACCAGAAATGGTGGTTTCCCTACTGAGAACTTCAGTGGCCTAACTGGGGGCTACCACTCTGTCGACACGAACTTCAATTGTGAACTGTTGCTGCTGAATGGTTGATACAGCTGGGGGTGACAACCAACAGTTCAAGAGTTGAACAGGGGATATACCATGATATACCTACTATATAGTATACGGCTATGCAACATGAAGCATATCCACAAGCCATGCGTAGTTGAACATCCCACAGATCGACTGGTGATGGAAACAGCTTTCAGGGAATCGACAGGTGGGTTGACTCATTTTTTGATTATTTCCATAGCAATGGAAAACTTACTATAGCAAACATAGTAATCCATAGTTTTGAAATTTACTTTCCACCAACTAGCAATGTCCACATAGTAATTTCCAGAGTTTACGAACATACCTAAGGGGACTCCACCTTGTGATTGTGTGCTTAAATATGCTTCAACCATCTTCGATATGCTTCAATATGCTTCAATGACTAGGCCTGGTTTCAATCTCTGATAGTTTTCATTGAGGTCGTGAGGATGGCTTCTGATATCAAAGGAGAAAAACTGTACATTGTAGAAGTGGAACGTTCCAGATTGGTTGGTCCAGTATCAATTCACGAGAGTTATCATAGATATTGACTAGAACTGCTAGGTTGCCTGGTTATGTTCATGAAGTGACGTCTCTAGGACGTGCCACGTGCACCCTGACGTTCTTGCAACAGCCATCCCTGGTGTCCTTTGCTTAGGGTTGACTACAATCACTACGCTACTGTATCAGTGTCAGCAACATTGCGGGGGAACTACCTACGTCCCTGGATTTGCAGGGTTTAATGTCAATGCCACAAAGTGCACCTTCGGCATAAATCCTGCCGATCCTGAGAACTTGAAGCCCCGTTGTGATGCCCTGCCTCTTTTCCATCTCAGCTAATTGAATATGTAGGGATAGTTCATTTGCCTCTTCCACAGCATCATTGCTGATTTTTTCAGAAAATCCCAGCATTCCTGACCCACCCCCCTGCTTGAGCTGACATTGGGTCAATATTTGTCATAGCCAGCTGGAGAGTGACGGTCAACAACCCATGTTGATCGATATTTGTTTCAGTAAACCATGGGGAAAGCCCATACTGGGATTCGTTTTAGCCATGATTTGTCAGCAACCCAGTAGTGTGACGAATTGTAAAAGCCATCGGCACACCACTACTGTTTGGGGAAACTAACGTGGAAGCTAATCTAATTAAAGCCAGGCTTCAATATGCTTGGTATTCAGTAGAAACGTCAAGTATTCTCCATGCCAGTAGTTTGACAACTAGCCTGGCCATTGATGCAAAAAAGATTCAACGATAAATGACCATTATCAACTGTGTGGGGGTTAGCAAGAATCTTAGTTTTTAAGGCTTTTTGGGATATGTTTGATATACTATAGCCACTAAAAGTTAGACTTTTAGCAAGGGATCTGAAAGCCACCAAGAAGTTTTGCAGTTTTATAGTGAGCTATTCATACTGAATCATTATTAATTAGTTCTGTTCAGCAGTTCACCATGGCCCTGCGACCATAAACGACCATGTTTAATACATATTTGTGTTAACACAATTCCAATGCTGATGTAGATGTACATATCATTTACATCTACATGAATATAAAAGGGTGACTGTCATCATTATTTGTGGTCAGATGTAACCAGTACAAATTGCATCAGATCTTTAACAACCAAACATTGTATCATTGTATACCAATAATTGTGTCAAGTGTCAGCTGCTACCTTAGGGTGTTGGGGCTGGGATGTGATTGATTTACAAGCAGCAAAAATCACTAAAGTCATTAAACATTTAGCTTTTAGGATCCAAAAACCAGCAAGGTTACATGTATGTACATATAGATTTATTTACCATGCTTTACCTGTTGAAACTGAGAAAAAAGCTGAACTTCCAGGGGGCCGTTCACCAGCGGTACACTTCATACCTGCAACCAATCAGAACCAGCATCAAGTCATCGCTGCGAAGAGTTTGTGGCGCGTAGGCTGCTGGGCTTCTGCTTCATGACGAAGTTCCCAGACCACAACCAGGCGCCGCACGGCCACACGGGGCTGACTGGGGGTTTTCTCAAGCCAGCTTGGGAGCTCCAAAGTTATGGTTGGTTATTTACAAGGGGATAATGCAAACAACAGCTAAATGATTTGGGGGTTATGGCTTGAGAAACCACCATAGGGACCATAGAGTGCTGGTAGACCTACAAAGATGGGTTGTTTGATAGGTAAATGTAGGATGATAAGTGATGACAATGATGATAAATGATTGCTAATAGTGATGGTTAATGATTGCTGACAATGATTGCCAATAGTAATAGTTCCTAATAATGATTGCTAATAGTGGTTCATTGGTGATAGTGATCTCTAGCAATGGTGCGAATCTCAGCTACATGCTGGTCTTGCTGGAGGTTCAGGGACCAGCTTCGCCGGCTGGTCATGGGCAACGATGACTCGGGAAGTCTCACGGCATGACGTAGGAAACCACAGCATGGTCACCAGGTTCTGCCGTTAGAGGGCCACCGGATGTCCGCAACACATGGAAAACCAAATTTTTTTGTTGGTTCCGGAGGTTGTTCAGCTCTGTTTTTTTTTCCCCTTGGGTACTTTCCAGTAAGATCATACCATAATGAAAAGATGCCAATTTGTCGCAGATAGGGGTTGGGAGATCAGTTTTTTTTCTATTGGCATGCCTTTTTGATAGGGTCTATGCTAGTTCCCAGGAGGGTATTCATATGTTTCATTATTCAGTTATCATCTAACGAGGGTTGTTGGTTGGATGCTACCTTTGTTTCTGTGACCCTTTGATGGATGATATGAGAATGAAGATGGATTGGAAAACATGGGAACATAAATGAACCTATGCATATTGATATGATTTGACGAAATGCTGGATAAACGGAAACGTGAAGAATGGTGAATTTGCTTGTGGGCATCGTGGATGAAGTGGCAGGCGGAAAAAAAAACAACAGTAAACCTAGCATCAATACATATCAAGACTATACTCAATTATCCCCATAGTTTCTATCAATTCGATAGTTCAACATGAGGGCAGGGTACCCTTTCGTGCGGGAAGGGCAGGGGAGCGAGACCAGGGGCCCCCAGGGGTGGCCACTCCACCACCGCCAGGAAAATCTCAGTGCCCTCAAGGCCTTGAAGAGCAAACACGCTGAGGATGCCCAAGCTGGCGTCGAAGCTGCCGAAGCTGGCGTCACAAGAGTGTGCGCCGCTGCGCTGGCCGCGGCTGGTAGACTGACCTGTATTTTGCCATTGGAAAACCATGGGGAATCCTAGGAAACCTTGAAAAAACCATAGGAAAACCATAGGAAAGTGATAAGAAAGCCATAGGAACCATGAGAAGACCAGAGGAAAACCATTACATCAAGCATGTTTACCCACAACTCAGGACCAATTCTTGTAGGCATAGGGTACCGGCTGGAGCGGTTTCGTACTAGCGACATGGGACCAGTGCGGGTCAACAGCGATGAAGACAATGATACTCCATGGATCCAGCTAGCGAGGGGATACCCTGAGACAGGCTTAGTGAGGATAGACTTGGATCTATTGGGATCAAATACTCATGAACTACCCTCCGGTAAACTAACCTGGCAATGGATTTTAACCATATTTTCTAGTGAAAACCTGGGAAACCACCAATGATGGATTTTCCATTGCCAGGTTAGTTTACCAAAGGGTAGTTACTAGCTAAGTACCAGTTAGTTACTATTTTAATAGAAGGATAAACATCGTTTAGTTCACTTTTACTAGTTATCGACTATTTACCATGTGTGAAGAAAGATGGGAACATGTTCAAGCATTTTGTTTTGGCCATTGGTGGTACGACTGCCACCTCACTTAAAGGTTGAATTACAACTCACTTAACTAGCCTTAACTACCAGTCATATATGTTTATATTCGAACTTATAGCTGCTAGCAGCCCACCTTGTAAATACTTATCAATGATGGTTGTGAAAAAAACATGATTTTGCCGATAAATTGACTTTGCTGTTCACCATTAGCCGTTCCTTCGCACCCATCGGAACTGGGTAGACTAGTTGAGGTCGCAGCTGGGAGATCAGAAATCAGCTCGGGGGATAGGTTCGCAGGATGTACAGGGTCCAAGCCTATAAGCATATGGTGGTTTCTCAAAATAGGGAGCCCCAAAAATGATTGGTTTATTACTGAACATGATTATTAATAGATGATTTGGGGGTCCCATATTTTGAGAAACCACCATATGTCAAAATACCGGTACCCCAAAACCAATGCTTTTCTAGTGAAATGATCATTTATTGGTTGGGCCCATGGGTTACCCTATAATTTGGCCCATACCCATATCAAGAAACCAGCACCCCGTAAGTTATGGATGGTTGATATAGAGGATGATAACTGGGGAGTCCCCTATGACTTGAGAAACCCTAAGTTCACCATGGCCAAAACCATCATCCAACAGACTCCCCCAGTGACTTCCTGTCGTCCGGCAGGTCCTCGAGAAAGTCGAAGCGCGTCGCGCTGTCGGAAGTTCAGAATCAGTACCCGTCGGAACACTCGCAGATAACCAAGGTGAGGGCACGGCCGAGGTGATGGGTTGGGACAAGTTGGGGTCCTGGACAGATGACCAACTAATCGTTCGGTGAAATGGCATGGAGCCAGGGGGGTGTTGAAAGGTAAGCATTACAGGCTGCGACGATCACCTAGACATCCAGTTGTAAAGACTAGAATTTATAGATGATGATGGGTCGTTTACGGTTTAGGAATGGGTGGGCAAGATTGGTTAATGATGATCACCGTTGATGCTAATTCATGGGAAACAATGGTGAAATGCGGGTACTTGGTGGCTTGGAATGGTTTTAGGGCGAATCGTGATCTGTTTCATATGTTAATGGGCATCACCAACTGGCAGCCAAATCAGGAACCAAATTTCTGTTGAAGTTTCTACTGGCGCTGGAACCTGAGAACGGTGGCTTGTTTGTGTTGATTTTTTTAGTCAAGACATGTATCAACAAATGGTTGGTTGGTTGACTAGAATATTGTTGACGACAGGGTGGTTCAACCATCAACCAGGTAAGGTCTCTAAGATTCTGTGGATTTGAACCTAAGATCTCTAGTTTTCCACTCGGAAGAAACCCGGAATTGGTATTTGCTAGTATTTAGGGAAGTTGAGGAAATTTGGGAAATCAGTGAAGTTGGGGAATTTAGTTATTCATTTTGTCTGGGCTCATTATTCATTTTCTTGGCTATGCAAATTTGGAATGGATTGTTTAGGGGGAAGGTATGATCAAAGAGATGTTCACCAGAATTAGGCATCTATACTCATTCAGAGTAGACCATGCACCAGTTGTCAATCATTCTTTTACCAACATTAAGGCATGAATCAACATGAACTTATTACCACCACTCATTATCAAACAATATTCACGATATAAGTATGGCATACAACAATCATTGAACCATCATTTGCCCATTGTCAAATCATCAAAGACAATCAATTCACCAGAAAATTCATCACTGTTCCCCCTTTTTTCACAACTGTCGATCTTCAAGGGCTCCCAAAACTATCATTTTCATAGGCGTGTTTAGAGGGGTTAGGAGGGTAATAACCTACCTTTTGCACGGTTTTGGGGGCCAATGGCCACCACTAGGAAACCCACCACTGCTCCTGGCCCCCATCTTCCGCCATCTTCTCGAGCGCAACATCTCCACGCCAGACCACGGTCCACTATGATCCCGATCGGTCGCCGAGCAAACAAACCAACGTCGCTCGCAAGCCGCACCCGGCAGGGACGGGCATCCATGCTTCGTAGCTGGTGCGAAGTTGGGTTGCTTAGTGGGTTGTTAATGCTTAATGATCTTAAGTAAGCTCTGTTAACAAGCATTTGGGTTGGTTCATCATGGTTAGTCTACTTAGATCATTGCTTCTTGCTTCCTCATGATTGTTGATAGTTCGTGGGTCGTCAATGATCGATTTTCATGATGGGTTGTTTGTGGTCAAAGTTGATGATTCATAACCTGGATAGCAGTGAATGATAGCGTGGTGAACGATGATGATGATGATGATGATGATGATGATGATGATGATGATGATGATGATGGCTGATCATAGTCTTCAATTAACAACACCTGTGAATGAGATGCTTACTTCATGTTAACCATGCTGAGGGACAATAGAAGCAATACAGTATACACAACCATCATATATGGTCTACCAACCCTCCAAGAAAATGGAACAATTTGGTACCATGTTTGGTAGTGTTGCGCGTGAACGTACCAAGTGCAGGGTGAAACGACCCAAAAGTGTATAATTATCCGTGAAAGAATTGCACATATTTTTTTACATATGCACTAGTTTGTGGGACCCCACCTCCTCCCCATAGGCTCCTTTCTTGTTCACGGCGTGGCTTGCTTAAGGGGGGGGGGCTCGTATCTAGGTGCCTGGTGCTCAACCATGGTGCTGAACATGGTGCACGGCCTGGTGTTTTGATATTTTTGCTTTTTTTTGAGGCACGACCAAGTGTATATGTAGGTGCTCGGCTTGGTGCGCCAAGGGTGTTTTGGTATCATGTGGTGAAAGGACAGGTGTGTACACTGGTGTTGGCGTTGGTGTTGGGTTGAGTGGCGAGAGTTCTGGGTGCTCAACTGGGTGCTGCCGTTGGTGCTTGGCTTGGTGAGTGAATAATCTGCCAGTTTTTGAGGTGATCGGACAGGTGCGGGATCCTCTTCAATTGCTTTACTTCGAGTGATCCCCAACATGACATAACATTCTAGTGAGGAGTCAGGGAGAAGCAGCAGGAGTGAGGAGTAAGGAGCGAGGAGCGACGAGTGAGGAGAGACCCTTGCTCCCGTCAACTCCTTTCTAACTAGATGATGATGTGGTCATGGTTTTGTATGTAAGTATGCAAGTGTGTATCATGTTCCCCTCCTCGTGTGGAAGTGCTGGCCATGATGTATTAGCCATTATGAATCTGTTGCATAAATTATTTGCCATTAGAAACCAGCCATTCGCAGACATTAATCATTGTTGACCGCATATCATGATAGCCATTAGGAACCATTAATTAGTAGCCATTAGGGACCATGAATCATTCATCATTTGTAGTCATTAGTAGCCATGAGGAATCATTGTTCATGCACCAATATTCCACGATGAGCCATTGTTCATGCGGGTGTTTCTCAAGATAAGGGTCCCCCAAGTCGTTTTTCTTTAATCCTTTGTAGTAATAAACCAACCATAAATTTGGGGCTCCCCTATGACTTGAGAAACCACCATTCAGCAGTTGTTTAACCACTATTGTTCGTGATTATCCCCTATCGCGCACGTCCACAACGACCGACAACGAGTGTGGATCTCCCTCCACTTGGTGACTATCCCCTATTAACCACTATAATCTCATATAAAAATTGCTAGAAACCATTGAGAAACCACCATGCATTGAGAACTGGCATGGCCATCTTCCCAGTGCCACGCGGCTTCCAAAACTTCCAATCGCCGCGATCGCCCAGGTGAGTCAGCGGCTCACAGAAAGAGCCTATGGCAGGCACGAACGCGACTGCCACAACTCATCGGGGACGGGTCGATTTTTGGTGAACTGGTTGGTGGTTTCAAGTGATTCCCTGTAACCATTATAGTTACAAATTATAGTTACAAATGGTTGGTTGGTTGGTTGGTTGGTTGGACCAATATTCTTCATCGGGGTGGTTCAACCACCAAGAAGTTGTGGATCGGAGACCATCAGAGACTGAGAGACGCACATCGATGAGTTGGCTGGCAAAGGGCGCATTTGGCGAAACATGGCAAAGCGAAGCCATGCTGTGCCATAACCATGGGTGTAGCTGATCATGGTATCATGCAGAGTGGCCCCCCAGTTATAAGTTGGTTATATCTATCATAACATATCATAACTAGTAGTTACCCTATAGTTATGTTCACGACTTAGCCAAGTACGGGGTACCACTCTGTGATAGCTATGACATGGCATGATTTTTTATTGAAACATGATCAGAGCCTAGTGATTATGTGTCGCTTGTGCATTGATTGTGTTAAAAGAATGGCTGACACTAGACACTGCTTAAAATAGAACATGCTTGTTACACTCGGAATACACTGCCTAGGCGGTGTTTCTTGCAATGCCTTCTTGGAAGACCCTTCTTGACCACAAAACTGGATGACATGGTCGGGGGTTGATACTGCTCCTGAGTAAGTTCCGGCGCTTTGGACAGGGTAGAATATGGTTCTTATGCCTGCAGCCATGAGTCATTAGCCACTGATGGAGGTATCCTGACTCACAAAAAAATCGTGAACCAACCCGTACTCAGGGTAATGATCTTGATGAGTGGTTCATGATCAATGCAAGAATCAATTACTGGCTGTTGGTTGGGAGGGAGCGAGGCCAGGAGCCAGGGGTACCCATGTAGCCCTTGAAACAGCCGTATTAAAACGGGGGAGCGAGAACAGGAGCCACCAGGAGTGGGAATGGTGACTTGGCTGCCTCATTTCTGCATGGTTAGCTGAGAGTTGGATTACAGCGACAACAGAAATCAAGGCATCAATGTACTGGGTAGGGTTTAGGCAGAATCTTAGATTTTCAATGATTTTCAGCATGTTTTAGGATAGATAGATTTACCATATAACCGCTAAAACTAAAACTTTTAGCAGGGAATCTAAGAACCACCTAGTGCAGAAAATCTCTGGCCCGCTATAGTCAATGCCAACAATAACAACGAAGGTAACTACCATTTACAATTGGCATGTAACGGTATAACCATACTTCGGTGGCTTAGAAAACTTCGACCCTTTCGGGGTGCCATGGCACCGTTGTGAAATCTGGGATTCTGCCGCCAGGATGGTGAAACGGTTTTATTGGATGCATTTGGAGTTTCAAATCAAACATATGGCCGGGGCGCCGGGGGCTGGTGCTGGGTCGACAAGTTGTCAGTGGCCTCGGGGCTCGGGGCATTGGCCTATGGGGCACGGTGTGAACGTGCAGTAGGTGATGGTAGTTGGATGTATTTAACTGTGAAAACATGTTTCAATATTCACATGTACGCTGTATTTCTTTATTTACCGATATAATGTAGATATTAATGTACTGTACACATATTGGATATACATATGTATGTGTGTATATATATATATTTGAATATATGCATTTATTTGATTTGTTTTTCTACCCAGATATATGTACTTATGTATGTATTTTCTGAGTTTCAAGACAAGCTATAGATCGTACAAGAACATACATAGCTTCAAGTGAGACCATGCTTTAGCAGAGGAGTATCTATTGAGATTCAAGTCGGGGAGGCAGCTATAGGCTTTTCAGAGCCGTGGTTGAAGAATGGTTCTTAATTACGGCAAAAGCCACTAAAACAATGGTTGTCGGAATCGGTGGGTATCATCAGTATACAACAAGTTATGATACCCCAGATACTCTGTGCAGTTGGTATATTTACCTACGTTCAGCATCATTTAGCAGCACCCATTTACATTTACATTTACCACCATTTGCTACAGGAAAACCAGTGGAAAACCAGTGAACAACTAAAGGAGGAAAGCCATAGGAAAACCATTGGCAAACCATTGGCAAACCATGGGAGAACCTTTGGAAAACCATGGGAAAACCTTTGGAAAACCATGGGAAAACAATCATATTTTACCTAAATTTACCTCTAAAAGTGCCCCAGTTCTGTCGGTCATACCAATCAGATGCTCGCTGCGGCTTTCCCGTCTTTCGCAGAGTGCCCAAGCTGGTTAGTAATGGTTCAGAATATATAGTGGATTAGTAAGGCTGTAAGTATTGGTTGACAAGGGTCAATGGTTGATTGATACGGCTAATAATGGTTGATTAACCTCGTTCGGCCAGCTAACAGTGGCTAATAATTAATAAATGCAAATAAATGCTAAGGATGGTTCATAATGGCGAAGAACCAACTCAAGATGGTTAATGATGTATAATGCTGTTTGATAATTCAGAATCTTGATTTCTATTTGGGAAAACCTGGAAGTTAAGCTAATCACCCATCACCAGTTTTACTAGAAAAGAAACTTTTATTTCTATGGTAGATTTCCGCACACCCAGGTGAACTTACCAGTAATGAGAAGGTAGTGGCAGTTTCTTCGTCAGCTTGGTATGACTTGTTCGCTACAAAAAAACACCACATGCTAATGCATTGTCAGAACTTTGTTCCAGTTGGTGGTTTCAAAAATGGGTGGTTTCTCAAAACAGAGAACCCCCAAGGCTATTCTTGGTCTATTATTAGAAATACTTTTAAATAAGATGAAACATTTGGAGGGCACCCCTCTGGCTTGAGAAACCGCCATATGTATGTAAAATGATGGTTTTCTTATCAGTTCTGGTTGGATGTTGACAAGGTAAATGATGGTTTTCTTACGAATACTGGTTATGATTGGATCGTTAGTAGGTACCAAGATGGCTGCCAAGCCCATGGCTCGCTGGAGCCAGGTAAGGACATGGGTCCGACGTGTCACCGTTCTGGCGCCTTGGCTGTGATTTTGCCGTAAGTTCACGGTGGATGACGATTTGTGAGAGGCGAAACCGACCACTAATTTAGATGTTTAGAAGGGACCGGGGCCCCTTAGTTGGCAAAGTTGGTTTATAAGTAGGTCAACTACTAGTCGTGCTGGATATAGCATAGATGTTTAGTCTTGATGCTTACATACTGGATGGATCTGGATGGCTTATTGCCTCTAACTTAGATTTGTGTCGTGTTTTGGTGATTGGATGGGTCAATGCCACATACCGAACAGGCATCATAAAGCCTTTGCAAGGTATCTAGTTACGCCACCAAATGTTCAGTGTTTTGGGGATCAGATGGGTGAACACCATATACCCACCAGAACTTAAAGTCTCAGCAAGGGATCTGGTTACGCCACCAATATGACTCTGGTTAATAGTCATGGATTCCTTGATCATTCAAAGGGGTATATACTCAGAATCAACAATCTTAGGTAGCTTAGCTGATTAACAACGTAAGACGGCAGTTTCATCTACCACAAACGGAGCCTTCAGATGTTTACTCAGCGTTGAACGCACCATGCTCTACCAAGCACCTGTTCCTGCTGCTACTTGGTTTTGGCTGCTGCTGTTTTGACGATGCTAGAGATTCCCCTAGAACCTAAGAATAGCTCAGAAATCACTCAAGAGCATCCAGGAAAAGTTTGGTAGCACCTTTCTGCTGCAATCATTCAACATTTTCCAGCCACAAATATTGCATGCTGAATAGGATCCATAGCGATAGTCATAGGGGCAAGTTCAGCTACCTGGCAAGTTCATAACCGTAGTCACAGGAGTCAGCGGGGTGAGTTCCTCTGGTGCAGCCAACCGGTCTGGTCATCTCATCCAAGCAGCCTCCAACCAACAGCTGACCGCCTGTTGGGTCCGGATGACAAGCATCATGAAACTACCGAAACTGGGCCCCAAAAACCATGGTAAAGGTAGGTTTTGATCTCCAAAACCTGGTTTATAGGGCCCCCAAAACCACCAGGGCCCCGAAAAGGTAGGTTTTTACCCTCAAAAATATGGGTCATGACATATAAAGATGATGCTTTTGGGATCCCTAGCTATCCAGCAAGAATCCTGCAACGAGTTGGTTGTCAAGCATTGCTATGAAGCATTGAATCATTGTTTTTCACCATTATGAATCAACTCACGATAACAAGTAACATCGAACCATTGACCAGCTCATCAAACCGTTTCCCCTATTTTGTTTATTATCCCCGTTCAGAACCATTGTTAACCATTAATTAATAACCATCATTGACCATTGAGCACTCCGACCACATTCACAATGCGCCTCCTCGTTCCGCTCCCTTCGTGTCGGCTCCACGGAAACCTCCGTGGACGACCGTGGTCCGAGGTCTTTTTCCTGGTGCCCATCTACCTGCGGTCATTGGTCATCCCTTGGCCACTCGGTCAAAGGGGGACCACGGACCATGGGTTTTTTGTCATGGGCGCGCGGTGAAAAGATGTCAAAACTATATGGATCTACATGGGATATATGGGATATAATATATATATATATATATAAATTTATATGGGATATTTGAGGTGATTGCTTGAAAAGATGTCAATTCATTAGTGTTTTTTTAGAAAGACTTTGTCCACAGGATACCGAAAAATAACTGGCCATTGGCAAAGTCATTGGGGATATGAGATCTGTGGGTTGATTGCTTGAAGAAAGAAAAAGCAACGAGTTTTTGTGTGTTTTTGATCGGTGAGATCATGAGTAGTCAGGGATGGGTATCCCACAAAGGGAAAATAACGTCTCCAGGACACTTACCATCAGTCTTGGGGTGAACATATGATGTTCATCCCCGAAATCTGCAGTGTTTTTGTTCAGCTTTATCATGGGTTACTGGTTCTGGAAGGTTCTGGACATACCGCATGGGAATAGAGTGGATTCTAGTGGCATACAGCATACATGAATGAATTCTTTAAAACCATGGTCACATGGAAAACTAACCTTAGTAATTATACCCATTCTATCAGAGGTGCATTCCGTACTCATTAGTACAGCAACCATTTTCATTAGTATATTGATATATTGCATGTTTATCTACATGAACATGCCTTCATTATTATCGTCAATCTATTCTGATTCCAGCAATCATTACAGGGACCGCGGAAGGGAAGAAAATAGAAATTATTGTACGATATCATCATTTTATTTTGTGCTAACCATCATTGCAGCATAATGAGCATATTCTGCAATGCAATAGTCAGTATAATCAGTGGTTACATGATAACTATCACAGTACCAATGATTGTAGCCGAGTCAGAGGAGGTTTCGGTGGTAGTTTACCTAGAAGAACGTCAGCCCAAAGCCACTGATCACCAATCAAAATGACAATCACAAGCCAAGAACACAAAGATTGTCAACTTAATCCATGGGTTGGTCGCTGCTAAAATATGCTAAAATCCCATAGCTCCTGTGCCAGGTCTTCCAATATCAGGTGTGTGAATATCACTGTTCCTGGATTTGGGCATGCAAATTTACATCAACACGTGACACAACCCGAAAGCATGTGGGTTTCCGTGGAAAAATGATTCATTTAGTGATTTCTCAAAATAGAGGACCCAAAAAATGGTTGGCTTATTACTATTCAGGACTCACATGCAATAATTTGGGGGACCGCGATGCCTTGAAAAACATCAATTTTCATGGGGATGGTAGGTAACCCCCCCACGCCTGTGATCCCCCCAGAAACAGATGGTGAAGAAGCTCTTGCCAATGCTTGATGGTGGCCATTACACGCTGGTAAACTAACATAGCAATGGAAAATCACCATGTTTGTAGAAAAACCCTAGGAAACCGTTGATAGTTGGTGGATTTTCCAGCCAGCTATGTTAGTTTACCAGAGGGTAACGGCCCTTCATAACCCCTCATGGTGGGGCTGTACACCGACTCCGGGGGGTCGCCTACCACCCGCTGTCGCACCAAGGCGATGTGTTCACCTCGGCACCAGTGGGAGATCCTAGAGCACCGAGCTGCGCAACAAGGATTCCGCATGAGTGCTTAGTGGTCATAACTATTTTATGGTTATATTATGGTTATAACTCAGTGGTTATACATGTATAGTGGTTATGTATAGTGGTGCAGTATACCAATGGTATACCAATGTTGAAAATACAGTGGTAATATGTTTTGGGATATAGTGGGTAATATAGAGGGTTGTAACTATATTATAGTGACTATATATTGGTTTTCATACAGTAGCATTATGATTATAGTGGTTAATATTAGATTTCATATTATATATGAATGATCTATGAATGATATACCGACGGTATACCAATGCTTGAAATACAGACAGTGGTAATTTGTTTTGGGATATACCCTGGGTAATATATATTGATATAGTGGTGATATTGTCAGCAATGGTGATAGTGGCAATAGTGGTCAAGTGGTTATATTGGTGATGTTGTATAAGTAATCTTATCAATTTCAACAAGGATTATAGTGGCGATAGTGGGTGATAGTGGTATTTTTCATGCGCCAATGGTATACCAACGGTTATAGTATATTACTAGACCTCCCAATATGTTGACTATAGTGGGTGATAGTGCTTAATGTTGGGTTTGTACAATTTTGCGCTTAAATCCTAGCGAAACCAGATTACGCAGTCAGTCAGTTGACCGTACTGCCAGTTTACAAGTGATTAATATTGGGTTATACTATCAGTAATGCGACCATGGTCAATAATGATCAGTGGTGATGGTTAATCAATGGTTGTATAATTGATGTTTAATGCTGGTTTCTTATGATTCATGATTGCTAGTACATGTTGGTATAAACTAGTGATGATAGCAGTGGTTAATTAGTTGGTACTAGCGGTTCAGTAATTGATGCTCCCTGCTGATTTAAGCATGATTAGTGGGTATTGGTTGGTACATGCTTGATTAGTGATGATGGTTACCCTCAGGTGAACTAACATGGCAGTGGAAAATCCAGCATTTTCTTAGCAAAACAATGGAAAATCATCCATTCATAGTGTATTTTCCATTGCCATGTTAGTTTACCCGAGGGTAATCAATCGTTACAGCAATTGATGCTCAATGCTGCTTACCTACTATTGATAATGTTTAGTACATGTTGGTATTGATTGATCGGGGTTGAGTTGAGTTCATGAACTTTGGACCTACTACTTTACTGGACACCAAATCTTGCTGGTGTTTGAGACAGGTCATGAACAGATTACAGTATTTGGCAAATGACATTGATATAAATCAGTGTTAATGAATTTTCTCTTGAAAACCAACGCCATATGTTTTCATTGAATCCTGGGTCAAAGTGTGTGATTGAGGTGCCCTTTGGCAAATTGATGTCCACCATATTTAGTTGGTTTCTCACTGGAAAAAGCAACATTTTGAACTTTCCGGTCAGTTTGCCATTGGGTATATGTTTTGGCAAGAAACGCAAACAAAGACCTGGGACATCTCGCGAGGGGCTGAAAAGAGGCGCCTGATGAATACATATGAATACCATCGATTACGTGTTCATCCTAGCTCCTTGCTTGTCAAGACTAAGTTGTTCGTTCAAATCTACAGGTTAAGAGTAGTTACAGGCGGTTGATAGTGGTTGATAATGGTTGACAGTATTTGGTTTTGGTCAATGGCCATTAGTTACACAGATCCAAAGTACCATTTATTCCCTATAGTCCACACATATTGCAGCACTCCCACTCCAACTGGTTGATCGTTGTTGGGGTTCTTAAGAAGCCCAGTTTCTGAGAAGGGGCCCAGAGGAGCCTACAGGGGCTGGGCCTGTTGACTTAGAATTCAAGCGTGGTACACCCGGGTAACTGCTGGTTATGGTAGATACAGTAGATACATATGGGTGTTTCTCAAAGTATTGGACGCCCCACATCATCCGGTTTTTATTCAAGAGACTGCCTTGAACGACACAGAAGAGTGTGGTTTAGCAAAGCCGGGGAAAAGGAAGCCGAAAGCCAAGAAGGTTTTTTTGGCAGGAGCAAGTGCTCAGCGAAACCTCATGCTGGGCGAACAGCCACGAAGTAAGAAGGCCGGAAAAGCTTCTGATGCATCGTCATCCACGGATCCTGCTGCGCGCGCTCACTGTTCTCACCATGTTTGCCTCTCCATCGAAGACTTCCCTCCGCAGAGGACCCCGGTGCTCCTGTCAACGTCTCTTTGGAAGTCGCAGTGAGTGGCAAGCCGTTTGAAGGAGCAGGTTCGAAAACGCTATCCAAACCTGCCAGTGACAAGGTTGACCGACCATTTAAAGTAATAACCCAACCTTGTTTTAGGGTACCTCTACAGCTTGAGAAACCATCATAGATGTCCTTTTTGGGTGGCGAATCTTAACCCCCGTAGAACTGAGGGAGACCACTGCGTGTGTACGTTGCTAGTCGGGCATTTAACATCAGCTGCCCGAACTCGAGCGTTACCCTCTGGCAGTCCCTGGTTGCGCTCAAAATCATGATTTTTTGACGTAAAGCCGGCGTAAAGCCGGTGGATTTGTCACGCAGGTGAGTAGGTGGTTGTCCACCAGTCTCCTGGAGCTGCGCCCAAGTTGTTTCAGCGGCGAATCCCATCACAGTGCGGTGCTGTAGCCCTTTAGAGGGCCCTTCAAGGGAAAGCAAAGGGGCTCTCAGGTGTGCTCCAACCAGCTGATAGTACTAGGGTAACGACCGATCATGGATAGTCATGGTAGATAGAGCTGTACCTAGCAGGGTCATAAATCAACTTCTAACGTTTTGGGGACTCTGTATTGATGATCCTTGATGTTCACCAGCAGAACAGCCACCATCTTGAATGAATCCATCACGGGCAACTGCAAACTACCAGGTAGAATAAACAACACGATCTGTTCTAAGTGCTAGTTGCCCAGCTATACAGGAACATTTGGGTATGTGCCGAAAGAGTGGTACTCCCAAAACCAATGATTTCCTGGCAAGATGATCATTTTTAATGTGGCCATTGGTGACCCTATGGCGTGGCACAAAGCCATTTAGCAAACAGTTGAGGAGTAGCAATCTGTAGCATTCTGTAGCTATGCCCATTGCCCGTGCTTACTGCAGGTGGCCACCACGTGAATGTGGAATACCTGGTGATGCCGGCATGTTCTGGCTGAGATGTTTGTCAACCGGGGTTCTGCAATTGGTTAGTTTAGAAAGGAACTATCATTCTCAGCAATCAGGATTTGGTTCGTTCGAAAAGGTACAATCATCATCAAGAATAAGGAATTGGTCAGTTCTGAAGGAAGAATCATCATCAACAATGAGGCCAGGAAATTATTTATCATATTAACACAAGGATAATCATCAATCATCACTGCTGCTTGAAGTGGTTGCTTTCCCAGGAACATCATTGATGGTGCTATGGCGTTGGAGAGCCCTGACTGTGCCACAAAGATCAACTCGGGAAGTTGGTAGCGATGGATCGAGCACAAAGGCCATCATATGGTGATTTCTCAAAATAGGGGTACCTCAAAAATGGTGAGTTAATTACCCCTATTTGGTATCTCAAAATAGGGGTACCTCAATATGGTATCTCAAAATAGGGGTAACTCATCATATGGTTAATTAGTAAAAGTGATTATTAGTGGATGATTTGAGGGGTCACCTATTTTGAGAACCACTTATACAGCAAACTATTACTATCATGATCATTATGTAGTGGATCATTAGTTAGCACCACGAAACTAGGATGATCAATAATTAAGTATTAGCGGATCACCAACCACATTACTTAGCAGATCATTAACTACTTGGATGTGCATCCCCACTTGGTAACTAGTAACTAGCCATGGTTATAGGGGTTTTCAGCCACGTCTAGAGGCTTTAGAATCATAGTTATAGCCCCAGCTGTACATCCAAGTAACTAAACACCGCAAGGCGCAGCCGTGGAAGGTCAATGTTTAAGGACAAGCAATTCCCAGCAGATGTTGAGGCATGCTTAACTATATCCGATTTGTTGCGGAGCATGCAATGGTTACAGAGTGGTAACCCCCTAGTTAAGACTAGTGATATATGTTGATTTATAAGCTGCCTAAGTATACTTATACATTTCCTTAATGGTAGTTACCCTAGTTACAAGCCCAGGCGGCAACTAAGTGGGGGTACCACTCTGTAGAAACCAACAACAGATGCTGAATCAGGGTTCATGGTTGATACTAGGGAATAATAACCAACAATAAGCTATAATCATTAGATTTTTCTCAAATGAGAGGAACTTTAAAGTCAGAGCAATTACAGAGGGGCGCATTGAGTTACATTCACCAAGGCTATCATGGGATGGTCATTCCCGTACAACAGAAATCTTCGGCTTGCCGATTTAAATGCACATCTTGTCATCTTGTTCAATATTTTGAATCATATGTTTGACAGGCTACATCAGTTCAGTATATGTCATTGCTTGTGATCCGCCACAACTACGGATTGTTGGGCTTTTCTATTCCTGATGTCCTAGACCGATGTAGCCACAACAACTTAACTCCATATCACTAAGCGCCGCTGTGACACTGTTTCACCGCTGGTTGTTTCTTGTCGGCTGAATTTTGGGTGAGCAACAAGCAACAACTAACCTGCCGGATTCATGACCAGAATCACTAATAATCAAAACATATCAGAACGATGTTCAAAGTTTAGGAATCATGAACCAGACTGGATTTTGCAATACACAAAAAACCAGCCATTAACTAACCGTGACCATTCACAGTGCCCATTAGCGACCCACCATGATTAATCGTACATAAAGGTCAATACATTGAGCAAAAGCACGTTTAAAAATCCATGAATTGTTGAGCAATGTTGACCAATGTTAGCCATTTGAACTCATTCATACACTGAAGTATCAACCATACATAAACCCTGCGATTCCAACCATCATTACTTTCATGGGTTTTTATAGCAAAAGTCATTGTTCAACTAAGGAGTTGCATTTGCCATAGATTGCATATGTATTAATCGTGGTGCATTCCCAGCTCGAAGATATCAAGTCTACACGAGGTGGGTGCTCCTAGTTACAACTTGATTCAGCCATTGAACTTCAGTTATGATCCCTTCCTTTTGAATGATTGAATGATTGAATGATTGAAGGATCTATCAATATCAGCAATAATTTATCCTAACAATGGAAATGCTGACCAAAAAATATACCATAACTAGTACCACTGACCCCAGTCAACCAACTTAGCCAACTCAGGGGCCCCGTGGGGTCCCACCTACCCCCACCCACGTGGCTGGACCGCCGCCGGGGAGCGACTCGCTGTGCCAGGGCCTCTCTTGCGACTCCGCCGTGGCCGAAGAGTTGAAGCGGGGCCGGCGGTACGTGAGGATTGATGGGTGATCCAAGGACCGGTCCCCAAAGGTTATAAGCTGGTTAAGATTCGACATTGAAGAATGGTAAAGAATGGTTTATTAAGAATGGTTAGATGGTTAGTTCATAATTAGAGCAAACACGACTGCTCGTCTGTAGCAAATCTTGAAAATTGCTCCTTCCATACAGGATTCTACTGCAGAGGTGGCAATCAACGTGGGTCAGACCGCCAAGGGACGGCTGGAGGAGTTCGCCCCGGGTATGTTCTATCAGGGATCGCTCCGTGACGCCATGCCGCTTCGCGACGCCATGCAGCTGTTGACACCAGACTCCGAGACTCCGAGACGTCTTGCTGCGCGAGTGCAGCTGGATCCAATGGCCAAAAATTTGCAGCAAATGGGGCCAATGCTGGCAGTGCAAAAATTATGGGCACTGGAGCATGAGTTGTGTGGTGTCTTGGGAGATTCTCCAATGTTCTTGCATTACCCTCCTTGAAGCCCGGCTGTCTCTTCTTTCAAAGATGATCCGAAATTGTCAGCATTATGCTGACAATTATCCTGCCTCAGCAGATTCTTGGCTTGCCCTGGTGGATTTTTTCCAAAAGTACCAAAGGTTTCTTCAGAGGCTGTGTGGTGGTCGGTAGAGAGAAGATATCCAGAAGGTTGCGGAAGAGATGGCCTTCTACAGTCGCCGTGTGAACGAACTTCCACCGTCTCACTCCAAAAAAAAAGAATTCATTTAATGAGCCAACTAGTTGATAAGCCATTTAATTCTGGTTGGTAATGGTCAATGATTGATGGTTAGTTCAGAACGGTTGAGATTCGCCATTGAATTCGGGTTGGTAATGGTTCATTCATAATGGTTATGATTGGGCATTTGAGTATTATTAAGTATGGTTAGGAATGGATAAGTAGTAGTGATTGTATGGTTGATAGGCCATGTAACTATGGTTCAGATCATGACGTTAATAGTGGGCTAATGGTTGTTGATAGTCCATGAATAGTGTTTTATTGTTTTTTTGTATAGTCTAGTGCTTACTTGATGGTGAATTGATAGTTAACTGCTGGCTGATGGTTACTTGATGCTTCGATGATGGTTTAAGTATCCCCGTTTGAATTTGTTGTACAGAATGAGGTGTGGCGTGTTCCTTACAATTCGGTTTTCCAAGGCCATTTTGTACAAAAAACTGAGGGTGTGACTTGCCATAATGTAAAATCTATCGCAATTTTGCCTGTTTTCCTCCCCGGGGAATCTTGTCGCAATTGACTTTGGTGAAGGGATGGATCTTACCATTTTTTAAGGTGTAATGTCGATTCATTTTCTGGCTACTCCCTCAGAGCTCTGAGACTGGGTTGACTAAGAGCTGGATAGTATGACGGGCTTGTTATCCTAAGTTTGGATTCGTTCCTTGTAAGCAAGCCATTTTGTGCAGTCCGTGCGGAAAATCTGCCGATTGGAACTTACGATTGTTTTTGGCACCCTGACCGGCCATTTTGTACACTTTGAAGGTTGAGTTTGCCATTTTGCACACATGATTTTACGGAGGTATCCCGGGCAAGCCATTTTGTTGTACCTTTTGATGGTGCACGGCCTCAAGGCGTAATTCCAACGGGGATGTTTAAGTAATGATGGTTGATTGTTGGTGGTGAATCAATGGCCAGACTATGATCGTTAAATGATGGTTTACTGATGGTTCACTGGTGGTGAACCATGCTTGACTTTTGGCTAAATGATGGTCAAAGGATGATAGTGATGGTTCATAATTACTTTTGATAGTGATGAAAGAAATTGCTTAGTAGTGATGGCTGATAATGGTGTTTGATAGTGATAGTTGATAGTGATGGCTGATAATGGTGGTTGTTATTGATAGTTGATAATGAGGGTTGATAGTGATGGTCAGTAGTGATGGTCAGTAGTGATGGTCAGTAGTGATGGTCAATAGTGATGGTCAATAGTGATGGTTAATAGTGATGGCTGGTAATGGTGGTTGATAGTCATAGTTGATAGTGATGGCTGGTAATGGTGGTTGATATTGACATTTGATAGTGAAGGGTGATACTGATTGCTTAATAAAGATGGGTGATAATGGTGGTTGACAGTCATAGTTGATAGTGATGGTTGAAAATGATGGCTGGTATGCTGCCTGTTGATTGTTGATATAGGCCGATTCAGTAATCAAGCAATATATACTAGCCACATCCAGCCATTCTCAAATATTGACCATTATTCCTACTATTTCTTAACCATTTTATTACCCATTTGGGTGTTTCTCAAAATAGGGGATTACCCCAAAATCACACCATATTATTCATTGTTTACTGATAAGCCTACCATTCGGGGGTCCCCGTTTAGAAGAAACCCAAATTTGTTACTTGTTGCCTCTTTTCAGTGCTTCCTTCTTCATGCTGCCAGGTTTCCTATCCGCTTCTATGTGATGGTCGGAGTCTTGCCCTTCATGTCCGTCCGGTGCCCAGGGTCAAGTCTTGTGCCATCGGTGTTGCCACCCAACCATCGTGGATGATCATAAGTAAGCAACCAACAAGGAGTTGATTTGACTACGGGTCAATATTCACCAACCAATATATAATGAAGGATAATCACCAACAATAATCGGGAAAACAATGATTAATGATAGGGGAACCAGGGGTATGGGGTTTTGACCCACTGCCATTTGTACATCAACAGTGATGCTTAAATCAAGGTTTAGTGATGGTTGATAAATAAGGGTGCCCTACACTCCTGGCTGTGGGTACTCTATACTCCTGGCTGTGACACCAATCCTGTAAATGACCACTTACTCGTATAGCTGTTGGGAAGTGAACCCCCTAGCTTTTGCATTGTTGGCTTGACACATCCTGAGAAATCTATATGTGGGAACCTGCTTGGTTCAAATGCTGCATTGCATGATTTAACCTAGGGACTGGGAACTACTATTAGCCAACCACTACAGAATAGGGAACAGAATGGGCATGTTGTCCTGCAGAACAATTAGAACAAATCTATGCTTGATGTTGACTATTTTGCGGGGATTTGATTTGAAGGGGTTCCCATGTTTGATCCATATGAGATCATATGGGGATTTCTCAAAATATGGGACCCCCCAAATCATCCAGTTTATGAACCATTCATAGTCATAAACTATCTATTTTGAGAAACCATATCCTCAAATGAGTTGATGATTTGTTACCTATTCATTTTTTGAGCTATGCAGTGCCCAACTCGTTCATCCACTGTCCAATCAGATATTTGCAGCGCCGTGAGTTGCGTAGATGGCCCGGGTTCCCACGTCTCGCGTTTCGATACGCAGCAGAGGAGATCATATGGATAGTGGTGGTCATTAGAGTTCCAAGGAGTTTGGTACACTTCTAACGGAACTTGAAGCACTAAGCAGTTTCGGCAAAGGTTTGTATGCACGACATGATGCACAAATGACGGTTGGGAGTACTGGATGAAAGTCAAAGCCGAAACCCAGCTGATCGACCGCCAGCGCCAGTAGGAGTTGATTCTAACTTGGACCCTCAAACCTTCGTTCAAAGCAGGCGTAAATTCTTTGGCGGATCTTCTCACGTGGATGGGCGAACACGCTGTAGAACTAGACGCTGCTTTAGGCTCCCGAGCGAGCGAGAAATTGTACTGATGATGCGAACAAGAGTACTGGTCCAGCTTGCAATGAACACCTCGAACATCCCATATATTTCACCAACGGTTGAATCTGTGATATTTTGTGATCGCCAGCTCAAGATGAATGATTGTTGATCGAATTGCAACAGACCTGATTCCCTGCAATTCATGCACAACTTCCAGGTTATGTTGCCAGAATGTATAGGAGCATACAACTAGGAATAGGCTGACCAACCACCCCTCGCAACGGCAATCATTTGTTGCCTCGTATGTTGGTTGTGATTGGCCATGAACCAGCCACCGTTGACCATTAGTCAACCATCAATAATCCTAATTTTAAACAATAGTAATCAAAAACCAAGCACTGTTCAGTCTCATAAAGGGATGGGCTGGCATTGCCACTAGCCACCATGCTTGGTCTCAGCTGCCATCAAAAGGGGATAAGCACACAACGTTTGAAATTAATCAATGGTGGGGAGAAGTGTTGGTGACGGTTGCCACATGATGGCTAATTTGTGTCATAACACGTTAAGATAAGGGACGTTTTGACATTCAATATCACATATTTGTTTACACAGTAACGCACAGTATCTATATGTGTATAAATGAAAGTATCATTCTGTTCGGAAGTCATCCACATATTTTCTTTGGATTGATTTTGTGGTGATGATGCAGCACCCTAAGGCACTGAGCGAGTGAGAAAAGTACCAATCCAACAGGTGAGGCACCTGGAAGCATGACCCAAGCGCCCGCCCTTCGGTCGCCATGGCGTATGGCATGGCCGCTGCATTGTGGTCTTCTACTGAAGGCCAAAGGGCAGTGGTGCTGGTGGTGTTTGGGCGCCAACCAGCTGACTACCATGCATTGCATCCATGATGAACTTATCATCAGAAACCTGCCATCGACTGACAAACCAAGTACGGTTTATTGACCAACAAACACTCGATGTGGCTATGTGTCAAACGGTGGTGCCCTAGTGAAGATCCCGTAGATTACCAGTCACTAGTCCAACTGTTGGGATGTTCACCTGACCATGGCGGCCGGGTTGGTTTTCATCACAAGCTACCACGTGTGGTACCCCCAAACGTTAGAATTTGGTGGATAAGCCATTTAAAGAATCCCAGTTGTATCTACTATAACTGGTAGTGACCGAAACTCTGACCTAGCTTTGCTAACAACTTACAACCTTGGTAGTATCCTCGTGTATAATCATTTATAATAGTTTCTCAAAATGGGGGCCCCTACGAATGGCTGGTATATTACGATCAATGGCTAATCTTGGATGCTTTGGGCGTAACCCATTCTAAGAAAACCACTGTAGCAGTTGTACCTAGCTATCCGAACAACCTTGGTAATTAGTATTCTCATTTGTAACGATTTAAATGACTGTTTCTCAAAATTGGGGACCCTAAAAACGGCTATTCCTATCAATGTTTAATCTTGGATGCTTTGAGGGTACCCCATTCCAAGAAACCACTGTAACTGATAGTCACCCAAACTCTAAGCTATCCCAAGAACCTTCGTAGCATTCTCATTATAGTTATTTATGATTATCAATTGCTGATTGCTGGCCTATAAATGAATTACGACTAAGGCCTAAGTTGTCTAAGGCCCAAGTTTCTACTACGACTGCCGGTTGCGTGCCTTGGAGTCACCACCTTTCTACCAAATCGGGAGGTCTTACCGACCAGCTGCAGGCGCTGGCAGCACCTGCCGGCTTTTCACAGAGACTTGGAGATGGCCGTGGTTGCGCGACTCATGGTGGCTGGAACACGGGAAATTGTTTAGTGATGCTGGGTTACAGTTATATGTAAACTTATGCAAACTTAAGTTTTTAAACGTGTCTAGTGTTTTCGGGATCAGATGTATTTGCAACAGTCAACTAGAAATTATAGTGTAGCAAAAGATCTCTGAACGACCAAAAACAGTTACTCAAGTCTGATCTAGCAGTGAATAAACCCATATGCGTGATATGAAGGGTTAAACAAGGTGAAGAAGGCTTTATAATGAACAATAATACAACCATGAGCGGTTAACCCTACATGTTCAAAGCTTAGACGAATAGCTAAGCCCTATACCATGCTTAGAGATGGGTTCGCATGGATGATAGGGGTTGACATCTTCAGCAAGTTGGCAGTTGCTTCTTTGCCACAGAAATGTAAGACACGGATAGCGCTTCGTTGGGATGGGGACACAGCAGTTGTCAGGGTGCACACAAATAACATGCAATTTCACCACAATGAAGTTACCGTAGGTTACTGCTGCCGTTGGTTTCATTTTTTGATATAGGCGCTTGATTGATAATGAAATGGTGGTTGATATTAATCAATCAATCAATTGCAAGTTTAAACCACAGATTCATCATCAATCAACCAGCTATGATGTCACCACCAGTCAAGTCAACAAGAAATGGTCGATGATAAGTGCCTGGTGGTTTCTTTTCTTGTTCAACTGTACCGTTTTGGTGATGATGGCTTCTGCTTGACTTGCGCTGCGGGATGGGGACCATGAAAACTGCTTATCAGTCTGGGTGGTCTAGAGCCACCAGCTTGCATTCTTTGCGTTTTGGGGATGAGCTTGCACTTTTTGCAATCTAGTTATGCCACCAAGCAGTGGTACATGGGTGTTTCTCAAAATAGGGAACCCCAAGAATGGTCGGTTCAGAAATGATTCATACTGGATGATAACTGGGGGTCCCCTATGACTTGAGAAACCGCCACATTGATGATGAACTTCCACGATTGTTTGGGGCGAAGGGTCTGGAACTTTCCAGTTGGTGAATCTCAACAACGATCATCGCACCAACCGGCTGATGTTAGCCATTTGTGGGGAGCCTCCGAAACGGGCCTGGTGACTTCGACGAGTTCACTACCAGGCTAAGAGCAGAATTAATAACATCTAATGACCTCTTAGATTGGCGGATCTGAACTCTACTTCTCTCAAAATTTCTGAATCTTAACATATCTTAACTCTAATTAAGAACCACCTTGGCTCATTCAATGGTTTTCAATGGCATTGTTAACGCAACTGCTTGGTAGGTCGGTTCCTCTGCCGAGGACATCGCTGGGTTCGTTCTTGGAGCAGACCTACGGTGCGGCCTTCGGAGTGCTTCTGGGGGTAGGCGCGATGCGCGATGCGCGGCGCGATGCGCTGTTTGTGAAGAGTGACGGTTGGTGGTTGGTGAATGGTTGAGGATCTTGGTTAAACTAACCTAGACTGGTTGGTGGTTTATAATGGTTGAACTAACCTAGAATGTTTGAGGATCTTGGTTGAAGTAAGCTAGACTGGTTGGTGGTCTAGACACCCTTATGAAATTACATTAGTCAACCCACCAATGGTTGGCAATGGTTGATATTGGTTGATAATGGTTGATAGGCTTGTTAAATATTGGTGGTTTCTCAATTGTTGATAAGCTGGTCAATGGTTGATAATAGGGGACATATCCAACAGTTGATCAACTATATGGTGGTTTCTCAGTTTCTCAAGCCATTGGGAACCCAAAAGCTATGGTTTGTTTATTGCTATAAGTGGTAACAGTTGATGTTGACTGGGGGGGGCCATTTTCAGAAACCATTAGTGGTCAATTATGATTGATAATGATAGATTAATGGATGAAAAATGATTGATAGTCGTCACTGTTGATACTGACCCTATCAATATGTAGTGGCTAGTGGTGGTATTGCTGATGGTTGTTGGTGCTTGAACCGCCCTATGAAATACATTTGTCAACCAACCAACCATTTGTGAACACGTTTGGGAAAACTAAACCGCCAACCAGAGTGGTCAATGGTGATTGATAGTGGTTTCTAATTCTTAACAATGATGTTGACGATTAATGCTGGTCATTGTTGACCCCGGATGAATCGATGCCATAGATTTATTATTTAGGGGTAGCATTGTGAATTAAATTGAGCATGATGAATGTTGAATTGTTGAAGAAGCATTGATGAATGGTTGGTTCTTTTGATCAACCATTAGTTCATCATGTTTGATTTGTTCATGCTTTGTTCAGAATGGTGGATCATGATTCATAGTTGATATGCACTCATTTAGCCTACTTATTTTTGGGACAACTAAGTATGTCGCGATGTGGCCAGATGACACCTTTACAACAGGTGGTCTATGAAAAAGTTAGGTGATGCTAACTATCGTTTCTTTGGGCTTAAAGACTTATGTATATACGTGTTTTGAAGGCCCACCTACGCAACGACCATTGGAAGTAAACTATTCTGGGATTGCAAAAAGGTGTGATAAATGGTAGTATTGATCATGACAATGGATGTTTATCATAATAATTATAGGAACATGTTCAACCAATAAATGGTAATGATGATTATGACAATGGATCTCTATAACAATGATTACACCAAAACTGTTCAACCAATGAATGGATAATGATCTATGGATGTCTAAAGCAACACTTCAGAATCCGTGTCTCATTTTGGTTGATCATCATGGATGGCTGCTTGGTGGAGTCACAGATGCTGTATTATCTACCACGTTTGATGTACCACGAGCATACCCTTGGGGTAGGTTGAACCATCTTGAAACAGCCCAGGGAACGGAGGGCTGTGTATGTTGTTGTGCTGATAATTCTATCAGCTAGCAATCTCAGGCTATCAGCTAGCGATGTAGCCCCCGAGATCTGCTGATTTGTGAAGCCATTCGACTTCAGGAATCAGCTCGTTGCCTTGAGGAAGTTTTCCAATGAATGAGTAAGCTCTGACTTTGGCAATACCTGGGGATAACACGAGTAGAGCTTGTTGGCTATGACCCTGGTTGTTTAAGTTGGTTCATCCTGCTCAGAACTGTTGGGTAGCACTTGGCTTATCCGACCTCAATGGCATCTGACGAAAGCTAGCTGCTTGGTATGACCAACCGTGAATGATTCACCAGCCATGGCGATTGACCATGATCACAGCCAGCTATGTTTTTAACCTCAGGGGATCAGCTACATAGCTGGAGAATCCACCCTTTCTCCAGCTAGCGCTCGCAAGCCCAAGCACTTCCAGAGCTAACCCAGGTCGGGGCAAGGGGAAAGCCCAGCTGCAGGCGATGGCACCAAAGCACAAGAGCTGTTAGGAGCGTGGCCGCAGCACGGCAGTGACGAGTGCAGTCCTCGCAGTTTGGTGAATGGTGCCATCCTAATAAGTTGATCAGGATGCTTCAAGAAATGACGCAACGGTGTTTGATCCTTATATGTACAATATTGTACCAATATCAACCATGAGTAGTGATGGAGTTATTGAGAAACATAATACAGTGTTTGATGAATTAACTCACTCTCGGAATTTGGTGCTGGGTAATGATTTCAGTGGGACATCACATGTGGCTGGGCGGAGCGCCCAGGTTGTGAGTGACCCTGATTTCCCTGGTTGTGAGTTTCCTACGGTTGACAAGGGCTTAAGCCATGAAGTGGGACTGGCAAAGCAACGGCATGGGTTTGTTAGGGATGTAAACTGTAAAGGCTCGAATTTGTCGGATCAGTCTGCTAAAGTTGCTTTGTTGTTATTGCTTGTTGCTATGTTGTTGCCTTCATTGTTGTGGACGCTGTTGGCGTCGGTGTTGCTGTGACAGTCCGGTTGTGATTGCTGCTGTTCACGCAACAAATTAGTTTCTATTCATGTCTATTTTATTCTATTTTAGTATTTGTGAATAGCACTATCAATCATACAGCCACACACGTTTCATGAAACGCATGTTTTGATATTGCTTTTTGTATACCAGCCAATTTTCTTAGTCACTGTTACTGGTTCTTGTTTTATGGCAGCAGCTGCTGATCGATTTCAAGATTATTGAGATGTATGATGGTTTTCATCGATTGACCTAGCAAGGAGCTACAGGCATACAGTGGCTATAGCAAGCTCCTCTTTTGGTGGGAATGTTGAGCATATGCAGCAAAGGCAACAACATATTGATCAGTACACACTTCAACCATGTTTCAAATAGTACGTTCCATATTATCCGGTAGTATGAGGTGACCTATGACAAAAGATTTGTAGGATACACCCTATGATTGAGTCACAACCCATCCATTTGGAATGTGGACATCATTTCCGAAAAAGTCCACATGCACACGTTCCAGCCAGTCCACCCTGGGAACGGTTTCTGAAAATGCTTCCACACTGGAATATGTTACATGTGGAATGATGGACAACGGGCTTCCGGTGTAACTTCATAACCATTTGTCAAGCTGCCCCCAGGGTGGTGTGCCTCTACCATGTTAAAACAATTTCACAATGAACAAACAATCAATTTGCAAGGTGGACCCCCGGGTGATTTTGATCACGAGTGGTAATGAACCCAGTTGACTGACTGGGAGTTCGTACCTTGTAGCTATTTACTTCATGTTTGATAGTAATATGTCTTGGCTATCAACATCCAGCAGTAGACCCCTTAGTTCGTTCATCTATTCTTTGGCAGGACGTCAAACCATTGCTGGCTTTTCGACTCGGCTTGAAGATGGCTAATGATCGAGCTCAACCTAACAAACTCATAGGATCATGTTTTGTCAATAGATAAATCTTCTTCACCTAGATATAATAAACCATAATAAAGCCATTACTGAACATCAATTACCAATCAAATAGCCAGCGACCAAGAATGAAACAAACCATCCATTGACCAGCTTAGAAGCATCAATCATCACCAGCATCATTGACAATCATCATCAATCATCAATCAATTTGATAACCATTGACCATCAACCATCATGATACCTCAAACAGCTTATAAACCATCAGTTGATCAATCATCGTGATACCGGTTTAATAACCATCAACCATCAGGTAACATCGGTTGATTTACCACTATTATCACTATTCACCACTATTATCACTATTCGCCACTATTCTCACTATACTAACCACTATTATCACTATACTAACCACTATTATCACTACATTAACCCCTAGTGGTGAACCAGCACCAACCAGCCATTGGTTCAACCAGCAACCATCGACTACCGAGGCATGGAGTCCTGTTCCTCGTGGATCCCTTCATCCACTTGCGCCGAGGCTATGATCGGCCCGCGACGCTTGGCGCTGTGGCGGTGGTGACCACGCGGGGCGTGGCCCGCCGCGGCATCAACTGTGACATCGACGTCAGGGGTGAACTCCTGCCATGGGCCCCCAAAACCATGAGAAAGGTTGGTTTTTACCTTCTAAAATAGGGGTTACAACATGTTATAACCATGAAAACTATAAAATACCAAAAAGAACCTCTGAACATGATGATGAACTTGGGTTTGTAGGTGGCTAATGGTTGATACAAATGGGGATAATCAAGGCTAACTGTTGATACAGCTGCGGATAATCAGCAAGACTAGGGGATATAGTTTCACTATGTCGAGCTGGGTCAATGTTGACGATCTCCAAAAGATGGGTGAACACCAACCATGGTTTGCCGCGATCAACCGGGCACCAGGAACATGGACGATGCCACGCAGCAAAGAAACTACGACAACTTGCGCCGCTGGCCTCCCTACGAGTGTCCAGGTGTAGCTCGTGGCCGGTAACGGTTCTGAATGGTGGTAATCTGCTTAGTGCTTGGTGCGCAGGCCTGTCCATATCCACTAGGAGAAGTGGATGTCCATGTAACCATGTAGGATTTACTTTAGTTTGACAGTGGTGGACTAAAAGGGAATAAGGGAATCATAGTGGTTGGTAATAGGGGATAGTCACCAACAAAGAAGTCCTGTCGAGTGCTTTGAGTTTCCAGTTACTCAGTGGACATGGCACATCCGAGCACTCAACCAGTGCACCCACAATGTAAAAACTGGCTGGTGGTGTTGAACATTTGGAGGTTTCTCAAAATAGGGGACCCCCAAAATGGTTCGTTTATTGATAAACAATGATTAATCTGGGATGATTTGGGGGTACCCCTATTTTGAGAAACACCCATTTAACTGTTTTCCAAATGTATTAGCAGATGGCTAGTTGGTTGACAAGCATGTGTGTCACGAAGGGGTGGTTCAGCCACCAAGCAGTAGTGGTTCTTAGTGGGTACAACTGGATGTGCACCTCGGGCTCGCTCACCTTGGTACTCTATAAGGTAGCTGAAGAAATTCCGAACTCATCATGGCCCATGGCTAGTTGCCAACTAGAAACTAGGGATACACATCTCAGTAGCAAGCTGCTTAGTGGGACGTAATAGTGATCTATAGCCATTGATGGTGGTCAACCATGGTTGAATATTGGTTGACCAGCTGTTCTTTAGTGGTCAGTAGTGGCTAATAGCGCTATGAAGTGCTGAACATCATCATTGTCACAAACAAATACAAGGTGGGCCCCCAACCAGCTATAAGTTGGTTTACAACTAGGGTAGCTACCAGCTATGGGAGATGTTACTATAATAGTTAAATGGCCTTGTAAACCAATTTATATCGTTTTGGGGGCCCAGCTCGTACATAGAAACTGGCTGATGGTAATATTTGCATGGCTTCGTACCGGTCAGTGCTGGAGCGAGCGCTTTACTTTAACAGTGGTGTCACGGTGACCTTTGTTGAACGTGCGGGCAATTATCATGCTTATGTACCAGCTATTTAGCATGAGTACGTCCGCCTCCAAAAACATCAGGTGAGTGACATCCTGGCTACAGGCAATTGATGGTTATCCAACTGGTTCCGAATAACTGTTGTTGAAGCTTTCTGAGGAATCAATGGTATAGCAGTGCGACTACAATTGCTCTACTGATCAAGCTCTAACCCATGCTTTAAGCTGGCGCGTTTTTCCAAAGGTTGGCTGTGGACCCCAAAAGGAAGAAAGCTGGTACCGTCCTGGCAGCTCTTTGTACTTCAGCTGGATGTGATGATGTTTCTGGGGACCCCGGAATGGAGCTAGTACCTGCTAACTGATCAATGGGCTGCGGGAGCTTTTGTAGTCCACTGGCATGTAGGGAATATGACATGATATGACAATACCTTAATGGATTACCAATTAATTAAGTGATACACTCCTGGAAACTGACATCGACTCTCCCAGATAGGAGTTGGATGATCAGTTTTCTGTTGGGATATCCTCTTGGTACAGTCTATGGTAGTTGCCAGGAGGGTGTTGCGGGACATCGTCAGCCCTTGCCAAGTGTTCATGGTGGGCATTTCAAACACCCATCTCGGCTTGGTTATTGTTAATCAGCATCAACCAAGATTGACCCCTGTAACCCGTAAAGAACCGGTACTTCTTAATCATTGACCATGATTCTGATTGTTTTGATGGGTCTTTGTTAACCACGGTAGCAAGATGACTCAACAAAATTCAGAAACTAACTTGCTATACAACAGATTACAGTGATTTTGATAATCACGGTGAGGTTTTGCCCAGCATTGTGTGAATTTATCAACTTGGTTTTCTCAGGGTTTCACCTGAAAGAACTGCGGCAATTTACAAACAAATATAGTCTCTAAATGGATACCAGAGTCGTACTGAGGTTTCAGCAGGAGGGTTTTAGAACAGAAGCTGACAGACCCTTCAGACGGATCATGAACACATGGTGCAAGAAGCTAAACAAAAACACATTATCACATCAAATGGTTAACATTGTGAAGCATGATCAAACTCATGCTTTAGTTCAACATCACTATTACAGACTCATGATGACACTTGGATCCAACAAAAAGGTCAAGCAAACCGAAACAACGACTAGAATCGGCAAGACAGGGCCTGTAAAGCAGTATCCGTACATATGGAGCCATGTCAATGTTATTTGTTCAATCATCAACTTCCATCAGCACGGTAGAAATATTCCTAGCAATCATTTTCTGATTTTCACCGGCCGCTGGAACCCCTCTTGGATTTGTCACCTCACAGCTCAGGAAATCACTTGCACGACAAAGCCAGTGTGCAGGGTAGATACTCCTTCGTGAAACTTGCTTGAATTATGCAGCTTGCGTTTGGTAATCCTGGCAATTCTATGCTTCCAGCTGCCATGATAGTAGCCAAACGCAAACAGCAATGGTACAAAGCAGCTGGTTACCTACTATGTATACTGGATGGCTTATACCGACTAACTTAGGCTTTTAGTGCTTTTGGGATATGATTGATTTACCATATAACCACTAAAAACATATTTTTAGCAAGGGATCTATAAGCCACCAAGTAATGGTAACTGGAAGTATAGGGTGGCACAGCTGGCTTGATGATCTACCACTTCTTCGGTTTGTCTGTTGGCATTTTTGACGCCATTTTCGAGCCAGCTTTGCCGCTGCCTAGCAGAGGGTACTGCTCATTGGTGTCCAACCCATTTCCCTGTTGGTTCACCCATGATCATTTGGCTGGCTTGCAGACACTAACTTTGATTTGTGTTGTGTTTTTGGGCTGAGATGGGTTTTACATTTACCATACCCACTATCAATCACAGTTTTAGCATGTTTCAGCCAGGATCTAGTTGCGCCACCAAGTGATCAACAGGTGACTCGACTGATGTTTTTGGGGATGAGCTTTGCTTTATTTATCCAGGTGAAGCCCCACATTTATAAACTCGATGATGGTGACATAGGAAGGATGGTAGCGTTCTGGCAAATGGGGGTGCCAAGTGAAAATTGGCGATGACAACACTTAGGCATTACATCTTTAGCAACTTCTTTGATTTATTCGCGATGGTTGAAATGGCTTTGTGCTGAGCCAGGGGTAATGGCAAAGGCAGGGCTTGCAGGCACGATTTTGAATTCATGAATCTATTAGCTGCGGGATTTGTTGGGGCAGGTGTTCATTCATGTTCCTAGAGTCGCTTGGCCGCCATCAACGTCTCGTTCTGGCGCCGCTGCCAAGGAGAGAGTTCTCCTTTTCGGTTCCAAAGATTTGGATCGAAAAGAACTGGGGCGGGGCCCCTCAGGGTTGACTTCAGTGAGCAAGATGAATTGATGATTGATATTGATGGTAGTATTGATGGTAGCATTGGTGGTAGTATTGATGGTGATTAGAGATGCTTGGCGGCTAGGCTCATGGTGGTCACGTATGCAATGATACACACATTGGTTGCTCCATGGTGATGAACGGGTGATGGAAATTGATACTCAGGGCCCTCGACAACGTCAAGGCATCCAGCAAAACGCCACGCCGCACATGGGGAATCCCAAGTCGCTTGGTGACAACTTTCCTATGGTACGCCTGTGATGTCAAAAACCACGGCCTTCTGCCCGTTCGCGGCAGTTGCATCCGGTCCAAGACGGTGCTGATTGTGATCCGGGCGCCTCCGGAGTCGGATCTGGGCGCACTCCTGCTGGCGAGCGTTTGCAGGTGGGCAACCACACTGGTTGGAAGAATTCGCAGCACCAACATTGTACACTGGTGCGCAAAGCGCTCCGAAACTCCCGAGTTCAATGAAATTCGAAACTTTGTGACAGAATGCCTCTGGTGCTTGGTGAAGCTGGAGACGTGGAGCAGCCGTCGCCACGGGAGTGCTTGGAAGCATTTCGGCTGCAACCGTCCGTGGCGACAGTCCTGCACACAAAAAGCCCATTGCTCCCTGCAGCACATGGCCTTGTCTTGTCTCGTCTTTGCGGCGGCTGCGGCGGCGACCAGATCTCAGAGGAGGAGCTGACACTGTCCATGACCGAGAGCCCAATCACGGTCGCTGGTCTCAAATTGGTGGCAGCTGCATGCTGCCGCACCTGGATGGATGGACATGGGCTCCTCGTGGACGGCATTGGTTCGCTCCACCAATCGCGAGGAGGCAGTGGCGTCCTCTCATCTGTCATTCAGCTGGCCTGCTCCTACAAGTGCAAATTTCTGGTGTGTCTGGGGGCACCCTGTACCGCCATTATTAACCCAACATTGGTTCATCAATGTGTTTATCAACCCTGGGCACTGAACCTCAACATGGGCTGCCAGGATGCCAGCAGCAGCTGTGCCGCTGCTCAACAACAAACGTTGTAATTCAGACATAAGCCAGACAGCGTGGTAGACACTAGTTGTAAATTGTTGTAGACTTGCCATTTAACTTGGGATACATCTACAATAACTAGTACTTACTTAGCTATCTGGGCGGTACCGCTCTGAGTGGTCTGAGTGGTCAATATTTTTTTCACCATGAACGGGGGATTGTCATGTCACTGGCAAGTAACGATCGTAACCACAAAGACCATGTGGCAAATTCTGAATGATCATTGTTCATGGTGTGCTGCGTCGCGTCCCAAAAGAAATTGTTGGCTTATAGATGCACCTGACATCACCTGACCATAATCATTTTAGTCATAAAATCAAAGGCCACATTTGCAATGTGGGGCGTCCTACTTAGATGAGTTGCTTCTTTATCATAGCATATCATGGCTGGTAGTTAGCTACTCATTCAACCCAACTTGCCGAACTGGCAGGCTCGCATTGACATTTTTCTCATTGATTTATGTAACCAACCATGAGCCAACCATTGAGTATAAGCATTAGCCAACCATTTGAACACTTCAACTAACCATTATAACTAACCATGAACCAACCATTGACTAACCCTCAACCAACCAAATGGTGGTTTCTCAAAATAGGTGGCCCCCCAAATCATCCCATATTAACCATTTATAGTGAGAAACAAACCACTTCGGGGGTCCCCTATGGCTTGAGAAGCACCCCAATTGAGGCCCAAAAAGAAAACAATTGAGGTACCGACCCTGGAACCACCAAGGTCCTCAGCCTGTCATGGTCTTCCATGATGCCAATCCCTCCTACGGAGCGGTGCCCCTGCCTTGTGTTGGCTGTACCGAGCTACCCGCAACTTTTTGGAAAGTTGGTGACGCCAAACATGACTGAAGGCAATTCGTTAAGGTATCACTCGGTATCACCAACTTACTTAGCACTTGTTATTAAGGATTGGTTGTAAGTTGTAACTTATAAAACACATATTTAACTTTTCTAAGGGTCGATACGTCGAGAAGGTACCAAGTTCTACAGCAATGTTCGAGAAAAAATGTTAAACATATTGATCAGCAACTACAACTGGTTTCTTCGGTGGCTTGGCATATTCTCAACTGAGGGGTGGTTGGGAGTGCCCTGATTTCGAGTTTGCAATTTGAGAAGCTGGGACCCCAAGCCACGGAACTGTGACCGAGTCTCAGTTGTCTGAGAGAAACCACCTGTTCATGATCATTGCATCACTCATCGGTCAAATGCTGGTGGTTTCCCTCCTAAAAAACCATGTTTTTAACCTTTGAAAATTGTGATGTTCCTGCTAAACTTCATGGTTTTGACCCTTGAAACCTTTGAAACTTGCGATTTTTCCCATCTTTGGTTGCCCATGCCCTCGAAAATCCCATGGTTTCAGCCCCGCCGACCTGCGCCAGGTCCGAACGGACCTGTTGGAATGGTGGCCGCTGCTGGCTGAGGGCGGTACTTTCTGCGGCAGCAACTACACCACCGAAGGTGGCGGAACCGGGGCTGGTTGGAGCACCCGTGGGTTGGGGAGGTGGAACTTGATCGTGGGATGTGGATGGTTAGATGTGAAGAAGTACGAATGGATGGATTCAATTGGATTCATAGTTCAACAATTGGTGTATATTGATTTTCTGTGAACAAACAAATTATATAAATGATTTGCATGCAGCAATCAATCAATGAATACATACACGCACAATCATGTGTGTGCTTATGCAAGTGTGTATTTACATATGCATGGCAGACTCATGGGTATGCAGCTAGGCAAAATGCATGGTACCAAGGGGTCATAAGGCATCGTTCTCCAAGGGGATGCATCCATATTGCGGAAATCCTTAGTGGCACCTCCCAGATGTTCAACTTGGTCATAGAATCAGCCATTTGACTGTAGTTATATCATATCCTGTTATTTTTGCATCCTGCACAAAGATTAACAATACGATATTGATATATGTATATATAATCATCCTGGAGTAGATAGAATATCCTGAAACCCAAAGAAAAAAAAACCTAGTCCCCCAAACCTAGATAGAATATGGATTTTTCAAAAATCGGGGACCTTACTTTTACATTTTTGCCACACATGTTTTGGGTTCAACCAAGAACATGTTTTAGGTGCCAAAACCGCATGGTATTTGACCAAATCCCGGCCCTATTCTTCAGTTCTTACCACACATGTTTTGGGTTTAGGTGCTTGCGTCGCATGGTATTTGGCCTCATTCTGGTTGATTTAGTCAGTGTCCCGGTACTAAAGGTTGAACTGTTGAACTACTATGACATAATTCCTCGCAAAAACCAACCAGTTTGAAAGGGAAATCATGACTGCTTGAAAGGCCATGCTCAGCGGAATCCCCGCTAGTTGGCACAATCCAAAAAGTAAAAGGGAAAAACCAGGAAGCAGCAGGAAACTGCGCAAACCAAAAAAAGGCTCTTTCTGACAAGTGTTCAAAAGGACAGTTCACAATAGAAGAGAGGATCAAGAAACAAAATTCAAGCACAAAAACTCAAACATCTGTTGATATTACATGTAATAAAGACAAAGAGAAACTGAAAGGGAGAGAGGTCAAGACAGTATACCCGCCCTAGGAAATAGCCCAGTCATTGGTGTTTAGCAAGTTTTCAAAGGGCAAGGCTGCAAAGGAAAGTGGAAATACAACAAACATAAGTTGGGCTAACGGCACGCGGAACACAATTAACCAATGATCCCAGCCGTATCCACAGATACTTGGCGCATCCCATAGATAGAATAGCCATAACCCCTGCAGCTATTCATTCACTCATGTCATTGAACCTGCACATGTTGCAAAACAAGCGTGACAAGCAAAAGAGAAAGGCCAGGAAGCAGCAGGAAACTCCACAAACCAAATAGCCATAACCCCTGCAGCTATTCATTCACTCATGTCATTGAACCTGCACATGTTGCAAAACAAGCGTGACAAGCAAAAGAGAAAGGCCAGGAAGCAGCAGGAAACTCCACAAACCAAATAGCCATAACCCCTGCAGCTATTCATTCACTCATGTCATTGAACCTGCACATGTTGCAAAACAAGCGTGACAAGCAAAAGAGAAAGGCCAGGAAGCAGCAGGAAACTCCACAAACCAAATAGCCATAACCCCTGCAGCTATTCATTCACTCATGTCATTGAACCTGCACATGTTGCAAAACAAGCGTGACAAGCAAAAGAGAAAGGCCAGGAAGCAGCAGGAAACTCCACAAACCAAATAGCCATAACCCCTGCAGCTATTCATTCACTCATGTCATTGAACCTGCACATGTTGCAAAACAAGCGTGACAAGCAAAAGAGAAAGGCCAGGAAGCAGCAGGAAACTCCACAAACCAACAAAGGCTCTTTCTGACAAGCTTTAAAAGGACAGTTCACAATAAAAGACAGGATCAAGAAACAAAATCCAAGAACACCACAAACCCGAACACCTGTTGATATTGCATGCGCTACACAAAGAGAAACTGAAAGGGAGAGGTCAAGACAGTATACCCGCCCTAGGAAATAGCCCAGTCATTGGTGTTTAGCAAGTTTTCAAAGGGCAAGGTTGCAAAGGAAAGTGGAAATACAACAAACATAAGTTGGGCTAACCGCACGCGAAACACAATTAACCAATGATCCCAGCCGAATCCACAGATACTTGGCGCAACCCATAGATAGAATATCCATCATCCCTGCAGCTACTCATTCACTCATGTCATTGACCTGCACTTGTTGCAAAACAAGCGTGACAAGCAAAAGAGAAAGGCCAGGAAGCAGCAGGAAACTCCACAAACCAACAAAAGGCTCTTTCTGACAAGCTTTAGATGGGAAGCTCACAATACAAGAGAGGATGAAGAAAACATAAAGAACCAAAACCCAAACAGCTGTTAATATTACATGCGCTAAACAAAGAGAAACTGACAGGGAAAGAAGTCAAGAAAGTAGACCCGCCCCATAAAAAAGGCCCAGTCATTGGTTTTAGCAAGTCAAGAAAGTAGACCCGCCCCATAAAAAAGGCCCAGTCATTGGTTTTAGCAAGTCAAGAAAGTAGACCCGCCCCAGGAAAACGCCCAGTCATTGGTTTTAGCGAGCTTTTAAAGGGCAGGGTTGCAAAGGAAAGTGGAAATACGACAAACATAAGTTGGGAGCACACAGAACACAATTCACCAATGATTCCAGCCGAATCCACAGATACTTGGCGCAACCCATAGATAGAATATCCATCATCCCTGCAGCTATTCATTCACTCATGTCATTGACCTGCACATGTTGCAAAACAAGCATGACAAGCAAAAGAGAAAAAGAAGGAAGCAGCAGGAAACCCCGCAAACCAACAAAAGGCTCTTTCTGACAAGTTTTCAAAAGGAAAATTCACAAAAAGAAAAGATAGGATCAAGAACACATAATTCAAGAACAAACCCAAACATCTGTTGATGTTACAATTACATGTAATAAAAACAAAGAGAAACTGAAAGGGAGAGAGGTCAAGACAGTATACCCGCCCTAGGAAATAGCCCAGTCATTGGTGTTTAGCAAGTTTTCAAAGGGCAAGGCTGCAAAGGAAAGTGGAAATACAACAAACATAAGTTGGGCTAACGGCACGCGGAACACAATTAATCAATGATCCCAGCCGTATCCACAGATACTTGGCGCATCCCATAGATAGAATATCCATCATCCTTGCAGCTACTCATTCACTCATGTCATTGAACCTGCACTTGTTGCAAAACAAGCGTGACAAGCAAAAGAGAAAGGCCAGGAAGCAGCAGGAAACTCCACAAACCAACAAAAGGCTCTTTCTGACAAGCTTGAAAAGGACAGTTCACAATAAAAGACAGGATCAAGAAACAAAATTCAAGAACACCACAAACCCAAACACCTGTTGATATTGCATGCGCTACACAAAGAGAAACTGACAGGGAAAGAAGTCAAGAAAGTAGACCCGCCTCATAAAAAAGGCCCAGTCATTGGTTTTAGCAAGTCAAGAAAGTAGACCCGCCCCAGGAAAACGCCCAATCATTGGTTTTAGCGAGCTTTTAAAGGGCAGGGTTGCAAAGGAAAGTGGAAATACGACAAACATAAGTTGGGAGCACACAGAAGACAATTAAGCAATGATTCCAGCCGAATCCACAGATACTTGGCGCAACCCATAGATAGAATATCAAGACAGTATACCCGCCCTAGGAAATAGCCCAGTCATTGGTGTTTAGCAGTTTTCCCCGGGCAAGGCTGCAAAGGAAAGTGGAAATACTACAAACATAAGTTAGGCTAACGGCACGCGGAACACAATTAACAAATGATCCCAGCCGAATCCACAGATACTTGGCGCAACCCATAGATAGAATATCCATCATCCCTGCAGCTATTCATTCACTCATGTCATTGACCTGCACTTGTTGCAAAACAAGCGTGACAAGCAAAAGAGAAAGGCCAGGAAGCAGCAGGAAACTCCACAAACCAACAAAAGGCTCTTTCTGACAAGCTTTAGATGGGAAGCTCACAATACAAGAGAGGATGAAGAAAACATAAAGAACCAAAACCCAAACAGCTGTTAATATTACATGCGCTAAACAAAGAGAAACTGACAGGGAAAGAAGTCAAGAAAGTAGACCCGCCCCATAAAAAAGGCCCAGTCATTGGTTTGTAGCAAGTTTTCAAAGGGCAAGGTTGCAAAGGAACATGGAAACAAAAAACAACAAACATAGTGCAAGGACGCATAAAAACTCCATAGCTCAAATAGTTACCCACGAAACAGGCCAGCAAGTTGAGAACAAAAGACACATGTATTTGACAATCATCCTGAAATAGATTTTGGGGGGTTGGACCCAAATATTCTATCTATGGGTTCGAATTCATGTTATGTAAGGGGTTGCAAAAACACTGGGTTTTTTCAAAAATAAAAAACCCCCCTACAAAAACAGATTCTATCTACTTTAGGATGATTATAGTTACATCCTGTTATTCCTATCATGACTGCACTGTATTTCTAAATAACTCGACTCACATACACACAGAGACACACATGGGCAGACACATCTACCTTTGTATAAATACGTGCGCATTGGCCACTCAACGGGGGAGAACTTCTGTCATGACTGCGTGCCAACGTTCTGCAGTGGAAGGTACCGCAAGACCTTCCTATTCAACGAGCCAAAAAACTGATAGATCCAAGCATGAGTGAGCAATGCCCAGATTTACCATAACTGATTGGTGGTTTGATTGACATTTTTTCTTCCCTAGTATTGTATAACAAATGCTTGGTTGGTTGACTTGAGCATATTTCTCACAGGGATTGCACCCATCAACCAGATAAATGTGTGCCATGCTTTGCCTCCAAACCTGGCTGATTCATGGATCTACCAATGTTGAACTACTGAACCACCAGGTAGCGAGACAAAAGGTTAGCCGCCACCGCATGGGTGGCAGGCGATGGTACGGTGGTGGGAGTCAAGTTAGCAGTGGATGAGTTCGCAGCAGGTGCTTGGCGCTGGAGTTTGGGGAGGTGTGTGTTGGCTTCAATTGGTGGTTTTTCAAAATACGGAGCCCCAAAAATGGCTGGTTTATTACCAGAAATGATTAGTATTGGATGATTTTGGGGTACCCCTATTTTGAGAAACATTCAATTAATTTCAATAACCAACAAATGGTGTTTATGAATCCGGGCCAACTCTATGGACGCAGTAGAAGGGGGGTCCCAGTTCTAAGTGGTTCTAAGTGGTTAACAATCATTGATTGTTAATCTTTATTTCAACCAATTTCAACCGATTGATTGACAAATTGTTGGTTTTATGATGGTTGATAGTGGTTGATAACCAAGCAATACACCAATGATGGTTTTAAACAGCAATGATGGTACTATAACGAACAGTTTGTGATGGTTTTATGATTTATAGTTGTTCACCAGCAATATATTGTGTTTATGATCGTTCATAGTTGATTGATGATAGTGGTTGAGAACCAGTATCATTGACAATAGTTGGGGATGATTTATAATGATGCTTCGTTCATGTTCATTAAATTAACTAGAAGTCATAGACAATCATGGCGAATAACCAGCAATCCTAGAGATTCTAGTACATCAAATGATGTTAAATAGATGGTTAATAGATGAGATGGCTAGTAGATGGATCATGGTTCATGATGGTTGACAATGCTTGAGAACAGTGGTTAATTACCCTCTAGGAAGCGATCCCTGGCAGTTCACTGCGACGAGTTTCGATCAATCTATGGCAGATCAAGCAGATAAGTTTGCCAACGGGTAGCGGTTTAAAATGATGTACATGTTGGATCATGTTGGAAAGTTGTTGAAAAACTAATGATCATCGATGGGATTCCCCGATGATATACATGTTTGTTAGATTCGATAGTTGCTGAATAAACCAGATGATCATTGATGGGATTTCCCATCGGTTTATGTGATGCCTGTTTAACAATTAAACAAAAAACAACGAGGAATAATTGATTACGTCGGTGTGCAATGGTTTACCCTGCTTCATGATCAGAAAAGGGAAT
>VSDK01002657.1:0-40758 GCA_009767595.1 Symbiodinium kawagutii | reverse complement strand
CGGCGGGGGGCAGCTGGCAACCAGCGGCAGGTGCTGGTCTTACAGTCTTCGTCACAGACGAAGAGAGGGAACCCGTATGGATTCTGCAGAAGCCCCGCTGAAACGTGGAAAAAACTGAGTGTGCTCTTGCGGACGCAGTTGTGGAGAACTGGATGGCTTATACCCACTAACTTAGGTTTTTAGTGTTTTTGGGATAGGATTGATAAGCCACCAAGAGAAGGTTGATGATGGTTGATTATGATTAGAGATCAGAGTTTGATGGATGATGAAGGTTGATATTCGTTACACAGTGACAGTTTGGAGATTGATCAACAGCATGGGGTTGCACGAGGGATACGCCAGGGGATCCGCCCATACACAAAAAGGATCGGTTATCCAGGAATGGCGAAGCTTTCCCATGGTTTGGCTAGATATCCGAGCAGGTTTGGTCGTCCGCTTGGCATTGCATTGGACCAGGATCATCGTAGTTGGACCAATATAGCTGGTGATGTCATACCTGGGGATGATGGCTTCTACTTGACTTATATTCTTTTGGGATGGGTTATGTCCACCAAACAGCTCGGCAGGATGGTTTCAGTCTTCTAACCTCTCTGACTAGCCTAGCAAGGACGATCCACTGCACAAAGACAATGCGCCCTTACAGTACCTCTCATCATTCACAATGGCGCCCTGTCCAACAATGGAAGGCACAGAGTACCTACCTGTTCTCTTCCAGCCAAAACGGATTTTTTGGACCATAAACAAGTCCTGTAATCATTAACCCACATTCTGTACCCATAGATCATTACATCGCCATGGAAGAAACCCCCTTGTGTACATTCCCCACAGCTGATCTATGGTTACAAATCATTTCCCCCTTTTCAGTATCATTATATTACTATGGCGATGGGTGTTTCTCAAACTAGGGGACCCCCAAATCATCCGATATTAACCATTTATGGTAACATTTGTTTCTGGGGTTCCTTATAGTTTGATAAACCACCATATAGCAATTGTTTTACCATTCTTGTTGGTGATGATCCCCTATGAATTCCTATTGCTAACCATTCTATATAATCCCCCAATCCCCTTCAAAACCATCATATAGTTGATCGATGGTCTATGGTGAACCAATATTGGTGATTATCTCCTATTCTCAACCATCATTAACCACTGTTAATGGTTTTAACCTACTATATACCATTATTGGCCATTATAAACCATTATTAATCACCCATTATTGACCATGATCAATGATTATAACCCCTTACAAACCATTCTTGGCCATTATTAACCATTATTGATCAACCATTGTTAATCATGAATGATTAGAACCCAATGAAAAAATCAGAACCATTATCCACCCTTATAGAGCGCTATCATAACCCTCATAAGCCATTACTAGCCATTATTAACCATCATTGATCAACCATTATTCGCCATTATTAACGGTTATACTTATCTTAGAACCCTTGTAACTAGCCCCACTGGTCACGGTTAACCATTCCCCACCCCCGCCGAGTTGCTGTTGATCGTCTTCACCCAGCGCTCGCGCAACACCGAGTGGGGGGGCCCAACGCCACGCCGGCGGGTGCAGGGGCGGCGGCTCATCCATGGCCCGCACAGCCTGCGCTGGTGAAACGTGTGGATGTCACCAGCAGTTGTACTATTTTATTCGTATCATCAAGTCATGTTCATAAGTAGATCGTAGCTAGCCATAGTTCATAAGTAGATCGTATACATCCACAACTGGTTGGTGGTTTGATTGGCATTTTTGATGTTCCCCAATAGTTGTTAAGAATTGGTTGGTTGACAGGCATATGTTTCATAGGTTGATGATTAGTTCATGTGATTAGTTGATGATTGGTTGATGATGATTGTCTCAATGAAATTGGTAATTGGTATGAATGATTGGCATTGAAGATTGGTGTGATTGGTGTTGGTGATTGGCATTGAAGATTGGTATGATTGGTGTTGGTGATTAGTATTTATGATTGGTGTTGAAGATTGGTATGATCGGTGTTGGCGATTGGTATTAATGATTGGCATGATTGGTATTAATGATTGGTATAATTGGTGTTGGTGATTGGTATCGATGATTGGTGTTGAAGATTGGTATGATCGGTGTTGGTGATTGGTATTAATGATTGGCATGATTGGTATTAATGATTGGTATGATTGGTGTTGGTGATTGGTGTTGAAGATTGGTGTTGATTGCTTAATGTTCATGAACAGTTTAATGGCTTTGATAACTATATCGTTAACAAGTTGTGGTCAGCATGGGTTTTGATAGGCATGTCAATTGGATGGTCAATGATGGCATCACCAGTAGCAAACAAGAGTTGCCAACATCACCGGTTGTTGAATCGCCAGCTGTGGACCAGCGGTTCTGCCAACCAGCAGCGGCTGCTCACCGCAATCTATCATGCTTAATGGATTGGGTAAAGCAGACTTTTGCTTGGCTGAGTTGATGGACCATGATGCTAGGCACTTCCTGAATCAAGTAAGTCCACAGCAGCATCAACATCGAGCAACCCTAAACCAGGCAAGTCGACAGAAACCCAAAAAGCAATCAACCAAGAAACCTTAACCAACATGCACATGACGACATATCTTCGCCCATCGTTTCACACAAGTGTTTGCCACCTTTTGCAAGACGCTGGGGGGGCCAATGACAAAGAACAGTCCGAATGTCAACACCAACTTGAACCAATCTCAACCAACCCTTGACATCCCTTGACCAACTTGAAGCAACCTTACCCAACTTGAACCAATATGAACCAACCAAGCTCAACCAACCAACCTTAACCAAGCCACGTTCCCACCATTGTTCAGTGACGCCGGTCGAGGCCCACTATGGAGGCTCTTGCCTTCATGACGGCAGGACGCCGGAACGATTCACGATTCACGCCGCGGCGGGCGGCACGGTGGATGGCTTTGACTGGGGGAACTGGTAAATGGTGGGGATAATGATGGTAAATGCTGGTAGAATCATGTAGTGAATGGCCACTAGTGATAGTAGAACTAGCGGAAAAAAACAACAATCATAGGGAAAACAAAATGATCAATGATGGGAAATGCTGGCGAAAGCAATGGTTGTTGGAAATTGATGCTTGATGATGGTACACCAGGGGATGACACTAGTGGAATGTAGCTGGATATAGCGGATATAGCGCATTGATAAGTTGAAACAATCAATGAAACATACATGGAGACAGATAAAGATTAATTATAGGAATAAGCGAGATGAATGATGAATTATAAGCAAAACATAGATAGAAATGGATCGCAATGGTGGAGTAGAAACAAGAAATAACGGATATAGCCGTTAGCCAAGCAATTATAGGTGGGGAATCGCCAACAATGATGACATAAAGATGTTATTTTGTGTGCTTCTGTCTCAGCAAATTGGCAGTTATTATATATAGTGTTTGCTTTGTTCCACCAATGGTCCTTATCCAATCATGATAAACCAATGTGTCAAATTACTATAGTTGGTTGGTGGTTTCAAACATTTTTTTTCCTAGCAAGTATTAACAAATTAGTGGTCGACTATATTTTTCATAGGGGTTGAAACCACCAACCAGATAGTGTATATATGACCCAGTATGTATCCATTTGTTACCATGATATTTACCATCATGACCTCTGTGTTCATACCATTGGCATGTTTCCCAGCCAGGGGTACTGGGTAAAGGGACCCACCGCCAAATGAGTGTGTTGTTCAACGGTAGCTACGAAGCAACCGGTCTAACTAGTTGTTTCTTATTCTTGATGATTACTCTCTCAGCCTATCATCAAATCCATACTATACCTGTTCAGATGCTACTGTCTAGAGCCAGTAGCCATTGCACAACCATCCTGAACTATTGCCAATAATTTTGGAACGAGCCATGTAGGACATGTTTACCATCAATTGCATGATTTTGATAGCACATGTTCCACTATATGTTGGTGAAGATATTAGCCTTTGCAGACGATATGGAATAAGCTAACCATTATTGAACATATTTATCAACCAGCTATTACAGGCAACGATTTGTCATTCATGAATATTTCATGAATCAACCATTGCTAACCACTATAGACAATTACCAGCAATTATTTATCATCAAACATACTGCAGTTAACCATTATCAGCAGTCATTTAATCAGTTCATTGAATGTTGCTGGTCGATGAACCTGATCCAGTGGTGGTCACGCGAGGATTGAAGGAAGAGACGCGATGGTGGTGCTTGATGATGTCGGACTGGCACTTTGATGCTGTGAGCGTTGATGGTGATATATGGGTGTTTCTCGAGCCATAAGGAACCCCAAAGTTAGGTTTAAACCTATGGTCACATAGACAAACCCACTAACCATATGGTGGTTTCGAACCCCAAATTTATGCTTGATTATGACTAATGGTCTATAGTCTATAGAAAGCATGATAACTGGGGGTCAAGGATGTTGACCCATGGCCCGTGGCACAAAGTCAAGGCGCTTCACCCTGTGCGCGGCCCACATGTTCGAAGTAGTGAAGGTTGCGCCTGGTCTTAGCATGACATCCCAAAGACGTACAATGTCAAGACAAATTATGCCCGGCAAGATTCACTAACAACCATTTCCATGATATTACTGACGGGCAGACTGTGTTGGAGATATTTGCATTCGATATTAAGAACTAACAACCATTTCCATGATATGAATGACGGGCAGACTGTGTTGGAGATATTTGCATTCGATATTAAGATATATGGCTGTGGGTCAAAACCCTGTACCCCTTGTTGCCCTATCATTAACAATTGTTTTCCGTTTAAAATGCTTGGGTATTCTACCCCATTAGTGATTGGTTAATATTGACCCATAGCTACATATAGCTGGTATATCCCCCATTCTTGCTGCTGATTATCCCCTACTATGAACCATTAACCAGCTAGCTAACCGTTGGTTGTTATCATCAACCATTGTTTTCCCTATACTTTTGTTGGTTATTAAACCCTATTATTGGTTGATTAAAATTGACCCATAGCCATATTAAGAGATCTCCTGGGATCTTGGGGAGACATCAACGGTGGTATCCTTAGTCGTCGCTGCCAGGGAAGGCCGCTTAGCGCTGGGCTTTTTCTTGGCGACGATCTTGGAGGGCTCGTCACTTGGCGTTTGGAGTGCTCCCGGAGCTTTGGAAGGTGGATTATGAAGGATGGATGGATGATGAAATATGATGAAATGATTGTAATGGATGGTTAGATTAGATGATACGAAGTCATGGTTGGTGGTCAAAAGTCATTGATGGTGGTTAATTGATGTTTCAATGGCTGTAAAAAGTGATTGATGATGGTTATATGATGCTGAATTGATGGGTACTGTAAATGATAAGATGATGGGTAAATGAGGGTATTTTGATGGGTAAATGATGGTAAATATATTGATTGACGACTCTCAGGGAGGTTGGTTGGTGGGTTCATGGTCCAGACGGTGGTTTCTCAAAACAAAGGTACCACCAGTTATCATCAAGTTTATTCGATTTGTGTGTCATGTTGAGTCGTAAAAGAAGCATATCTTTCAGGTTCCTTCTTTTGAGAATCACCCAAATGATGGACAATCTGTGGTGAATTGTTGGTTATTGGATGGACAAATGATGGCTAGTGATTTAACGAGCAGCTAATTCAAGGCTAGGGATGGGTTAGGTCAGGGATCATAAGAGGTTGATTGATTAATCGTTAATTCTTTAATTGAGTTTATGATACTAATACTATAAGTGTACATAATCCTGACATATTATTTTGGCATTAGTTAGAGGCCTTCTAAAACCACCCAAATCGTTCTTAGAATTTGGCCAATCAAGGGTCCAGTAAGTACAACTTCATCGTGTTAAGAGCGGTCCAATGGTTCTTAACAATGGTGAATCAGTGACGTTTATGGTTCTATTTTTGATGGTTACTGCTAGTTCACTATTGTCGTACTTGATGGCTAAAAGTGCGATTAATCATATTTGATGTTGATTTTGGATGAAGCCCACAACTAATGCTAGTAGCCACGTTGAATGGTGATACAGCCTCTAGTAACAGTTATAACTCGTTGATGTTGATTCGATTAGGGCGGGTGATGGTTGTAGTGGTTTTCGGTCCATAGGGATGATTGATGTTAATTCCCTTCTGACAAACTAAGTTGCTTGAATTCAATATCCATCCTTTGATCAAATTGCAATCACAATCAACAAAAACTAGGTAACGCCGCCCGTAAGGATGCGGGCTTATTTCAATTCGAGTTATCCATACCATTAACCAGCAGTTTTATAGGGTAAAACTCATGTCTTTAGAGGCTCAACATCAAGTTCACGAAGCAAGTGCAAGCGAACGCTAACATGCCCCACCCCACCCCAACCTAACCCATCCGTGACGTAGCATCAACTTCACGAAGCAAGTGCAAGCGAACGTTAACATGCCCCACCCCACCAAAACCAGCAGTTTTACAGGGTAAAATCCATGTTTTATGGTGCGTCTGTATTCACGTGAAGATCATCTCCAAGTTTATCAACCCAACATATCCATAAGAACACGAAAAACGGCTATTTGGCACCGCGTCTCTATGGGCGGCGTTAGCAAAAAGGAGATGAGACTAGTAATAACTAGCAACTTGACCTCTGATTTTCAATTGTTCGCACCTAGTGTTTGTGGGTTGAGAACTACCAGAGGCTCATCCGGGCCCAAACTAGCGGCTGGGATGATGCAATTTATATGGTCATACACGTCATGCACAGGGCCGTGAATACCTACAGTACGCATTCGGAGCTGGTTGAGTTCGTATTCACCATGCTTGGGTTACAGTTCTCTGGAAAGCGTTTCATTTCTGTCAAGGGGCCAGATGAATGCAGCAGTTCTAGCCCGGCTCTGCAGTTCGTGTGTTATGGGAGTTCCATTGATAGGTGTCTCTCAAAATAGGGGCACCCCCAGTTATCATCCCCTATAAGTCAGTGATAATAATAAACCAACCATAACTTGGTGGTTCCCTATGGCTTAAGAAAGCCCTAACTCTCCGTAGTGCTCCGGCAGTCTATGGTTGACGCAAGCCTTTTTTCAATGACTGATCCAAGCAGCAACCTGGTCGACCCCGGGGATCATCGGATCAACGGGGCAAGAAATGATTTTCTGTGACCAAAGTCAATGAAGGTGACCAAAACTATAGTCATGAAGGGGTTGATGACCAACTAGCATAGTCAATTAGAAGGGTTTTTTATTCCTATTTATTACATTTTACTACTAGTTGGTTATTGATCCCTATGATCCATCGTGATATAGTTGACCAACTAATTGATATAATATAACCAACAAACTGATTTACCCGTATAGTAATAGCTCCTCTGATCCATTGTGACATAGTTGGGCGCAAGCAGTTGATTATAACCATTAGTTGGTCATTATAATCATTACATATCATTGTACTAATTTGCTAGTTGATAATAACTTCAGTCTTGGTTGGTTGTAATCAGTTGCCACTAGCTATATAAGTTGGATTACTGTATAACTATAGTCGGATGCAATTAGATCAAATAATTGGTTTGCAATAGTCACTATGGATTTACTGGTTGATTATTTACTAGTTGGTGGTTTCTCAAAATAGGGGACCCGCAAAAATGGTTGGTGTATTACTATAAATGACTATTAATGGATGATAACTGGGGTACCCCTATGACTTGAGAAACCCCCTATTAATGGTTGATTATGCAACTATGTATTTATTGTTATTTACTAGTAGTTACTATTATTTACTAGTTGGATCTTCGCCACTACTCCAAATGGCGATCCCCACTAGCGGCGCACGGCGCAGCGCACGCGGCGGTCGCAGCCCAGGCAATTACGAAATCTGCTGCTGTTGGGGATGTCCGTGTGCAGCTCAGTTCGGGGAGCAGGCCTAGAAATGGTGAGGTGGCACCCTGGCCCCAGTTGTTCACATCCAATGAATGACCTTTTCACTTGGCCTGGAAAGCCCTACCGCGGTGGCATTTCGTACCACAAAGGATCCAATGAATGACCAAACTCGTCACTGAGGTAAACCAACATTGGCAATGGATTTGTTTTTCGATATTCGGATGACTTCCTAGGATTTTTCGATGAACATGATGGCTTTTCCAGGGATGGCCAAACTAGTGTTTGCTGAGATGTTCATAAACCTTTTTTTGGATGGTTGGTTAGGACCCATACCCGAATGGTTCACATATATTTTCGGTGGTGAAAATCGTTTGAGCTCAGGTGAATTGACGAATTAATGATGTTTCATGACTGTGTGTGAATGATGGTTCATTCACTGTGATTAATTCATTGTGATTTATGCTTAAGTCATGGATGTTGATGTTGAGTGATGATCAATTTTTGTTTTTGCCATGCAGTTCTAGGGAGATACGGCTCAAAATTGTTCGATGTTTAAGGTATGTGTGAGGTTCACAGGCTGCACATCGCTGCAGTTTTGCCTGCTGTTTTGATCTTTTGTGCTGTGCCCTATGTATCCACTTATGTTTGCGTTTGCGCTGCAGTAATTATAATATGTTTATTTATTATTCATATAGTTTGGGATAAATACACATACACTTGTGTATACAGTAGATGAGTCTAAAGGTATGCATGTTTGTAGTTGTGTAGAAGCAACAAATCATCTACCGGCAAGGGCAGTTTTGCGAGGATTTCATGTTTGCATTGGGCCAAGGCAATGCCACTTGATCTGCCAATGTCAGGTATCCAGTGATGTAAAATGAGACGGTCTTGTTTGGATGTAACAGTGATGATCATAGATGGTTATTTTCTTCAATTCCTATTCCATCATTGATAGAACAAATAAGATAATTACTGATGATGATAGAAACAAAGGCAACAACAAGATTGATGACATGTCAATAGAGAAAAGGGTCAATGGAGGATTTGAATTTCCTAAGAATCGCTGTTTTATGGATGAACATTAGTAGTTTCTGATTGCAGGCCTTTGGCTCGACGATTTGTATCTTTGCTCGGCTGTTCGAAGCGCTTTTTTGCTGTGGATGTTATTGAATATGATGAACAAAAGGGGATTCATTCTGTGATTTATTAGTGGGAAATGGTGACTGAATACAAATTATGAATGGTCATTAATGCTTCGATTGTGTGTCAACTAAGTTAATCTTGTTTAGTTGTGGATTTGCCTGTTGCAACTTGGGCCCCAAATAGAAGTTGGGGCTTGCCAGCTAGCCATGGTCAGTCACCCCTTCCTTTGTGGGGTGGTATGGGTGTAAGCCATGCAACAATGAACCATCATAGGTAAGCTATGGTTATTGTATGCTTTTGTAGTCATTTAGGTGAATAGTTCCTGCATGTTTTATACCATTGTTGGTTAACAACTATTGAGCTTGTAAACTGGCGAGTGAACTTAGGGCTGCACAGGGCTCCACCATGTCCGAACATATGACTGATCAACCCAACGCATATCTTCATGGCTTTGGGTACGTAGAGCACCTGGCTTAATCCGACCAGTCACTAGACTTGGAACCTTCACCGAGCAGGTTTTTTCTGGGGCCCGGTTGGTGGTGACCGTCCTGTGACCCCGTCCCCAAAAAGTCCCAGCACCAGTCGCCAACTGCATGGGCATGGCTGGCGTGCAGCAAGGGGGATGGCGACCTCACGGGGAGACCGTCCCTGACTTGTTCTTCCCGCAGTTAACTTCATAGGGTCAGCTGTAACCATCCACTCAGGCATAGCTTTGTAGATGAACGGAAGTAGCATCATACATAAAGTGATAGATGCAGAATGATGCATACAGGTTATATGTGGTTATCTCAAATGCATATGGCTGTGGGTCAAAACCCCGTACCCCTGGTTCCCCATCATTAGCCATTGTTTTCCCTACTATTGTTGGCTATTATCCACCATTATTGATGCTTAATATTAATCACCTCACAACTGCTATATCAGTTATTTGTCAACAGCTAAAGATGGGGAACCAGTAACCGGTATAACCAGCAGTATTCCCATCATGTTAGTAATTAGTCATTACTGGTTATTTTCCTTAACTGCTTGACCCAGCTCGCCATATCGCAACAGACTCGTGGCTGGGAGGCACCAGTCCCGTCCCTGGCCGGGGTCCGTGGTCCTTCCAGGCAGTCTACAGCTTGGTGGAGATCAATTTGTCGCCCTGGAACTCTGCAAACAACATGGTACCATGGCGCGCTGTGATGGCCGTGGAAATCCAATTGGTTGGTTGGTTGGTTAATGAGCCTTAAGAAGCAAAAATGGTAGGAATATACCAACTATAACTGGTTGGCTAAGGATGGTTGAGGTTGGTTAAGGTTGGTTGCTTGCTTGGTTGGTTGTCGGCTCGGGGGTTATATCATCTTTTTTGGTCTCAGGGTTGTCACTGTGTGGAACAATGAAACAGATAGGATGCTGACCGATGTCAGCATTTAAGGGTTTTGTTGCGGAATGTTGGGGATGTCTTTTGAATCTGAATGCATGTGCGGGTACCTAGATGTTGATGAGTTCCCATTTGTTTTGATATAGATAACGATACACTTATTTTCATTTATGTATGTATTTGCATGTTGTTCTTTCATTTTCTTTCGTGAAGCGAAATTACATTGCTTGAGCCACTTGCCGTCACCACTGCTTTGCATCACTACCTGTTTTTCCCCAGCTGCTAGGTGAGGGTTCCTGGATTTTAGCAGATTTTATATCAACGAGCACGCGGAACCTATCCAAGAAAGAACAAATAAAGACATGGAGGAACCAAGGAACGCTCACAGAACACAAGAGGAGGTGATTCAAAATCTGTGGATTTTCCTTGGCATATGGCGAGACCTATGGTCAGGTAGCAGGTCAGGCAAGATGTCGGCAATGGTTCCAGAAGATATGCCAGAACAAAAATTAGCATACATGCCAGCTAGAGTGCCAGAAATGATGTCAAAGCATATTTCAGAAAAGATGCAAGAATGTGAGACTGCTATGTCATGGTGGCGATCGCTCAAATCAAAGAGATTGTGTATTTGCGTTAATCACCAAAGCACCATGTAATATGCACAACATACCTAATTGATACTAAACACATGTACACATGACATTTCTTTTTGCACTAACCGTTACTACCTCTTGGTACCATTATATAGCTAGTATACAAACAGATACTATGAACTAACCAATAGATACTACCATGCGCTTATGAACAGTAGCAGCTAGCACCAGTTGAACATTTTTCTGAATGTTGGTGTTGTTGGTTGATGGTTACTAAGGTCCTTAATCGAGCCTCTCTGATGTACCAACCTCAGTGATGGGTGGGAGCTTTGGCAGAGATCGAAGCAAGCCCAGCTACTTTCAGATCCAGGTTGTGATCTACTTTGTGAACGTTCGTGTGAGTGACCTTACGGTCAAGGTAGCCAATAAGCTTTGCCTTGATCCACATGGGGGCAAAAAGGGGGACCCCCAAAATGCTTGATTTACATTATAGATGGTTAAGAATTGATGGTTTGAGGGTACCCCTCTTTTGAGAAACACGCATGTTGGTAACATAGTGTGCGCCAGCAAGTAAGAACGATGGTTCGGTACATTCAGAACTATTCTGGACACTAGCTAATCTCCACCTGAGACGAAGCCACGGGACTTCCAAAGTGATCACTTCCATCTCTGGGTGGGTTACAGCCACAGGTTCTTAGATTCTTAGTGCGTTTGGGAGATGGATATACCATACATAGACCTGCAAAACATGGACTTCTAGCAGGATCAACAGCAGCACTAAGATATCCTTTCAAACAGATGATTTTGGATATCAAACTTGTTGGCTGGATACCATCAAGCATTGTTTGGGATGAGATTAGGACTGCAGCCTTGATCGACTTGCAGTGTCAACTGATGGAAATGGATTTGTGGGCGCTCAAATGATCTGGATGCCCACCAGATCATGCTTACAAACATGAAGGCATAATCATTAATCCGAATCAATTTCAACAGCATACGCCATGAACCACTGAACCACCTAATGATTTGCTCACCAACCTAATGATTTGTTGAACTGTCACGCAGCTAATGATTTGCCCAACCAACCAACCTCCCTGATGGTCCCAGAGTTCAACATGGTGCAACGCGTTCTACCTCGGTTGCTGAGTGGATGGCACCATGAACATTGTGGACTACTGACTAATCAAATTGACCATTTTTTTTACCAATTTTTGACTACCCAAATGTACCAATTTGTGTTTCTACCTCGGTAATTTGACCAACCAAATGTACCAGTAATCGACACATTTTGCGTACTGATAGTGAGTTGTTCAATTGGTTTTTGACAAAATGAGGGACCAAATTTATCAGTAGTCCAATTTTACCAGGATAATGAGTTCTTCAATTCGCTTATGACATTTTGCTGACTGACTTGCATGCTGGCATGAAACAAAAACAGACAAAAAGCAAGTGGGTAGGTGCGAAAATAGTGGTACCCCCCAAAACCAACGGTGTCTGACTAAAACGATCATTTTTTAGTGGGTTATTGTTGGCACATAGCCAAGTGATATGGGTCGTTCAAATGATGGCTTGCTGCATCGGGATGGTGAGACAGTCCATGAACTTCAATTCCCGTTACAACAGGAGCATCAGATGATTTAGCAAGCCGCTGTGACACAGAATCGCAGATGAACCCCATCACTAGGATTCATGAACCTTTACACACACTGGGTATCATGAAGACTTAGTAAATGGTTGCTAATATGGTTTATAGATGGTTTCGAGATGGTTTTTACCACTGGATTCAAGAACCATCAATGGTAGGCAATGGATGGTTAAATGACTAGCTAAAGATATTGCGTTGCATGCCACGTACTCTATCAATATGATTGCTTGTAATGGGAAACCCAGTTCATTAATCTTGTTGCACGATCTGCCGAAACCATCATTATATAATCCTGACTATCGCTAGCCATTATCCACCATCATTGTAGATACTGCAAATGATCTTCATACATATTCATTATGAACCACCACTGAGCACCAATTAACTATGGGCATCAATAATCCCACCAAGTGAAGCCGCTGCTTCATTGTACGACCAGGCTGAATCTCTCGGTTCTGTTGATGAGCATTCTGGGAGCCTGGGTTCGAGGGTGCGCAGCCTCAGTGAGAGTGGAGCCTTAGCCATTCATGGTTGATGGGTGCTGGTTGGTTCGTCCTGGTTGCCCTTTGGTAAACTACAGTGGCAATGGAAAATCACATTTTTTTGGGAAACCCTGGGAAACCAGCCATAAATGCTGAAAATTTTCATTATCAGGTTAGTTTACCGGAGTGCAGTGGTTGGCTAAGGATAGTAAATGATGCTTGCTGCAACTTTGTAGTGAGTTGTTGCTTCGTTGCTGGGTTGTCAATGATTGACCATGACTACTGATGGTGAGTGATGGTGAGTAGTGGTTCGCAATGATTCGGCATTGAAAGCTACCAGTTCATGCATTCTTGGGTTGTTCCCCCGGTTCATAGCACAGATCTATCACCCGGTTGTCGTGAATACAAAAATCTCGAGCTGGGTCAAACCGACCTGACCAGTGATGTCACGGTAGTTTTTTTGAATTTGAAAAAACATATGGCTATGAGTCAGTACTAACCATCAATAACCGGGGACAACAGGATATTAACCAATCAACGTCAATTGTGGGGTTTTGACCACTAATAATGGTTAATTAATGACAAGGGATAAATACTTACTTTACTGGTTGAACAACTACAGGTTGGTGGTTTGATTGACATTTGTTGTTTTCACAAGTGTTAACAAATGGTTGCTTAGTTGACTAATAATTTTCAAAGGGGTTGAAGCCACCAACTAGAACGGATGATCCTATCCGAAGAATATGGACTGCTGATTGAGAGTGTTTATTGAATCTATCAGTGCCAGCAAGCCTTGGGGTTGGAAGATCAGTCGTTGCCGTTGGGCGCAGTCCAGCTGCTAGTTTCCACTACTAGTAGGTCAATAGCCCATATAAAACATGATCAGCAGTCATCAGCCATTGGTTCTCAGCCATTGCTTAATGAGTACTTCACCATCGGTTCTCCGCTGTTGCTTAATCATTACTTCACCATCGGTTCTCATTTGTTGCTTAGTCACTACCTAAACACGGTCCTCAACCGTTGCTCAATCATTACTTCACCATCGGTTCTCAACCGTTGCTTAATGAATCATTGTTCTTGAACCATTGTTTCTCATGGTCAGTGATGTGTCATGTGTCCGAAACGGCTGCAGGATGGGTGTGCGGTGCCCCAGTTCGCTGGTTCGCGACATTCGCGGTTTGCCACAGTGAAGAGTTTGTTTTGCAGAGTCTACAAGGTGGGCTCCCAACGACTTATAAGTTGGTTTATGAGTAAATTAACTAGGGTTAACTACCAGTTATTAGGGTTATGACTCAACTTGTAAGTGCTGGGGGCCCACCTTGTAGTGGTGAATGGTGGCAGTTACTTGATGGTGAATTGTTTCTCTGAAGGACCGGGGCCCCCAAACGTTACAAGCTGGTGAAGATTCGCCAGTGAACTATGTGTGATTACATCATATCAACTTTACCCTCTGGTAAACTGACTCGACAATGGAAAATCACAATTTTTCAATAGGAAACCTTGGAAAACCAGCTATGAATAAACGGTGGATTCTCCGTTGCCATGTTACTTTACCAGATGGGTATTTGCCATAGCTACCCAGTAGTTACCCTAGTTATGTTCACCAACTTAGCTCACTAAGAGGCCATACCTCGTAGTCATTACTTGACGGTTGCTGAATGGTGAGTTGGTTGATAGGTGTGAATTGTAAGTTCATGATGGGTGACGGTCAATGGCCGGTTGATGCTGGTTTTAATAGTTGGTGGTTTCTCAAATAGGGGTACCCCGAGTTGTCATCCAATATGATTCATTCATAGCAATACAAACCAACGATAGCTTTAGGGTCCCCAAACTGACTTGAGAAACCCCTTGTTGATAGTCAGTTCATCCACATTGAAGACCCCGACAAGGTCATCGTTGCTGGTGGGTTGTTGCTGGTTGATCAATCGATGTTGGCGTCATCTCAACCACCCATGGCTACTATGGAGGGAAGAACTTGGCAGCTGCCGGTCAAGTAATGATAGATCCATAGCAATAAATCACCGCGAGTTTAACGCCCATGATTAGATGGGATCTACCATCCAATCAGGCTGGTTTATTGAAATGGATCTACCAGAAGTTCAGACTCCTCAGGTGCCCTCATGTTTTGCTTCTGGGCCGAACTCACCATGTAGCAACTGATAGTATTTGATAGCTGTTTGCATTCCCTTGGCGTTGCGGTCACGAGATCTGCCTTCCCTGACTGTATCTGGACACCCCGGGTAGAATAATGGCAACATACTGTTTCTGTAGCTACAGAGGGATGAAGGTTGGTTTTATTGTTGATTTTGTTGATTCCACTGTTCATCATACGGGATCAGATAGTATCCAAGAATTTGTCAATCCAAGAAGTGTCACTGACCCAGTGAACTGAAGTTCTATGTGCTACAAACAAGTTTGTGATCTTTGATATGGTGCTTTCTCCACATATGAATTATTGTTTCTTAATAATTGGGGTCTCCTATTAAGAAACCACCATATCAACTAATCAAAAGGAACAGTTGTCAAGGTCACTTTGCCATGCTAAGCCAAGGCTTCAGCTTGCTTTGGGCAACTCCCCAGCGGCATGGTTCAACAGCAACATCAGTGCACTGGTCATTTGCAAAACACGGCGCTGATTGAATCACAGGTGGTGTTTCAACTGGTTGTTTTAATATCACCAGACTAGTGAAACAACCAGTGAAACAAGTACCAGTGAAACTATACAGTTGAAAACAAACAAAATCAATCAACAGTATTTTGAAGATGTACCAAACTATGTGAAACATGTTTTCCTCGTATTGACCAATGGTTGATTGATTATTCTGGGGATCGCTTCCAACCACCAACCAGCGGAGTGCATGGTTGTTTTTTTTTGTTTGTGGTTTCTCTTGCCTTTCCTGATATAGCTGTGCGTGAAAAGACTGCGGCCGTTCCATTCACATCCGAAACCATTCCTTCTTTGGCTGGTCATGCGGACTATAGCTTGGCTATTTGGTGGTTAATTAATTGACTGTTTACGCCTATATGCTTGATTATTTGTTGCCTAAATCTACGTTGTTTGTTGTGTATTCGTTCAGTCAACATGAAGCGACCACTTTTAATGTCATTCACCACTATTGACCCGCAAAATCTATGTGATTTTGTTGATCCTAACAACGGCAATTGCTGACTTGCAACAGCTCTCGCCAAGGATACAGGCGATATGGGACCTCGCGTCCGCAACATGGTGATGATTCTGGTCACTTGGCGGCGACAGAGGATCAGCCCAGATTTGTTTCGCCTGCGCCTTTGATGACCAACGAACCAGAGGACAAGCTAGGACTAGCTATCCATAGCTATCCTGAACCAGACAGCTATTGGTTTGTGTTTTTTTCGCACGTGTTGCTTTAGAAAAAGATAAGCCTTGTTATTTTCAAAACATGTCAAAGCTATCGCTGGATCTTGCTGTATATATGATCCCTGAAGGAAAAACATTCCAATGGTTGTTGACTAAACGTATATATAGCAGGATGAGATTGCTGGTTTTCCTCCCAAACATGAATCGAGGCTCCTCATTCTAAGGGCCGCTGCAACTGCAACGGGGCCACAGATCTATAGCTGTGGGTTGTCCCCCTGTGCCCCTAAGAAATGGAAGGAAGAAGTGAGTGCGCTGCAGACAATGGCGTTCCTTTGTGGTCGTAGACCCACCCCACATCGAACAACTGTATGGTTATCCGGTATAACATTTCGTACTGAGCCATAGATCGCCCTAGATATAGTTGATAATATGAGTACTAACTGCAATAGTGGGCATCCCCCCATCCCGAAACGATCCTAGTAGGGAAATCAACCTGCGACCTAGGAGTAAGGCCATGAACAGTTGCCCGATCAATGAAACCACTGCTGGTGACCCAACTTGGCTATGGGTCAATATTAACCAGCCAACTAATAGGGGAAACCAGGGGTACGGGGTTTTGACCCACTGCCATGTCGCCGTTTTCAGGGCAGTCCCTTTCAACAGCTACCGTTACGTTGCTATGCTTGCGCGCACTGAGATGTTGATCCCTACGCTGATTTGCAGCGTCTACGTTGGAGAAGCTCAGAAGGGTGGAGATGGCGACGTTGATCTCTGTCCAAATTCCTGTGGGTTAACGTAGGTTCTCATTAGGGTAACATGGGGTACCTATTTCACTACCAGTTATAGTGATATGTTATATAACTATGGTTGGCTAGTTTGTTCAGCAACTTACAACTCTGGGGGTCCACCTATATAGAATATCTCTGTGTTCTTTACCTATATTAATGCACCTTTGCATCGTTTTTCGCGCCGCACCAAGGGGATGGTTGGCCTTCCCCAAAATGCTGTGGCATGACCTGGGAGCCTATGGGCTCACCATGGCCCGCTAGCAAGGGTAGAAGTAGCTTGGTACCTGGCTATGGGTCAAGCCATTAACCAACCAACCTGGCTGGCTGGTTAATTAGCTGGTTAATGGTTGCTCATAGGGGATCATAAGCAGCAAGAATAGGGATATACCAGCTATATTGCTAAGGGTCCATCTTAACTACACACACATTCACTTGATGTGCGAGCTCCATGCAATCTATTCTTCAACCGTCGCAAGCTATGTCAGTTGAGGAAGGGGGAAGCCCCTTTTCAAGTTCCGACAGCCGAGACATATCCGCGATTGTCTTTGACAAATTCCACGCCAGTTTGGAGTTGTTCAAATCCAGCTTTCAGGACAACGCAAGTTAGGCCATGATCTTTACATTGATGTGCCCGGGTGCTTTGTGCGAACCTGGTCCCAAGCGCGCATACGCAAAGAGAAACTTTGAACATATAAGAAATGCCTTCAAGCAGAAAATATCGCCGTCAGCAAGAACTTTGAACAAGCAATAATTTTGCACATGTTGGAAGACACAGGTATAATTATGGTTGGCTAGTTTGTGAAGCAACTCTGAACTCTCGGGGTCCACCTTGCAATGAAGATTGCTAGATTTGATATTTGCAAACATTGTTTGTTTACAGTTGCGTGAGATACACGTGACATTTACATTCGTTTGTCATATGGACAATATTAACTTTTGAATGTATTCATTTACATTTTTAATTCTGGCTATAAACCGGCCATGTATTTATTCTTTCTTGAAAAACACTAATATGGGTGTTTCTCAAACAGGAGGTGCCTCCATTTTTTCCGGTAGCAATCATTTTCAATAATACAATAAACCAACCATTTTTAAGCTTTCCAATATTCAGAAACTCATATATATATATATATTTATATTTATATTTATATTTTTATGTATACATATACTTTACTTATATTTGTATTTATCTTTGTGTATATATATATTTACATACCTATATTTAGAGATATATATATATGTGTATATGTATGTATTTATAAAAAATTTTATATATATAGCTGTATTTTTTGCAAATGTACATTTATACATATGTATATTTATATATTATATATATTTAATTTTTAGTATATATTTATTCGTTGATCAAACAAATCTATATTTATAGATATGTAAATGTATACATTTGAAACATATTTTTTATATATAAATATATATATATATATTCTTCAATTTGAAATTTAAAGAAATATATATATATATTCTTCAATTTGAAATTTAAAGAAATATATATATATATATTCATTTATATGCGTATGATTCTTTTTAAACATATACACGTATGTTTTCATATATACCTGCACACCTTGACATGGGTGCCTCCTGCTGGTCTTCCAGCCGCTCCAGCCGTTGAGCGGTGACGCCAATCGGCCCTCCTGACCGATTCTGCACCATCACCGAGGATGCTGCAGAGGATGCCACGGAAGTGATGGTGGGCACCACCGTCAACATGTTGGAGACGGTTGAGGCTAGAGAAGCCAAGGCTTCGAAGAAAACTCCTGATACAGAGACCCAGGAGTCATCGAAGGTTGAGCTTCACGGGACGCCCCAGTCATCGGACATTCGAAGGCGTCGATGGAGGGCCTCGACCATCAGGAATCGCACGGGCAAAGGTGGGCCGACAAAAACACGAGGAAGGCGTTGAGACGAGCTGAAATGAAGCCCGAGGCATCTTGCTTCGCATTTTTCCCAAGCAATTTGTGAATCTCTTTGGTTCGCGAGGGATGCTGAGGGCCCTGACATCCCAGTGGGGTTACAGCCGGCTTGCGAGTGGGTCCTTTGCAAAGGTATATCCCAGACTCAAAAGAACCATGCCTTGGGGCGTTGAGCCCGAAATTTTTCGGAGTTGATGGGGACCCAGCAGCAGCTGCTGGAACCAAATTGTGTCAGATTCTCCTTTGAAAAGAATTGATTTGCTATGGACCGTCCTATTCCAACATTTATTGTAAGGCTCAAACACATGGCTCAGCTTCTCTCCATCCTTTGGTCTTGTGCCATTGTTCTGTAGCCATGGCTTGGCTCCATTTTTGCTTCCTTCAGATGCTCTTCATGGCGGTCCACTTTTTCTACTTTCTACACTTCTTTGAAGTGTTTACATTCCTTTGGTTTATATTCTTCGAATTGGACTTGTATGTGCTCCAGAAGGTTAGCTCCAAGGGGGGAAGCAGCTCCGCGCTTTATGATGGTTTTGGTCCGTAATGTTTCCTTCCTGTGGAAGCTTTTTCCATCGTGGTCGATCGGCGCTATTTCTTCTTCTGAAGACCGCTGTTGCAAGGAGGAGCAGTTATAAGCGCACGCAGTTTGATGACCCCTTCTTGATCTTGCTAGTCGAGGAGCACATTCATTTTTCTACTTAGACCTGCATATGCTCGAGATGGTTAGCCTCAAGGCGGGAGGCAGCTCCTGCACTTTATGATGGTTTTTGTCCGAAACGCCTCTTTATCTGGAAGCTTTTCTACAATTTAGAAATCGTGCACAATTGGCTTCTTTGCAAGACCGCTAGTATAAGGACACGCAGCTATAAGGATAAGCAGCCTTTCAGAATGCAGTTTTACCGGTGCTTAGCATTGCAATTTTGCTCTATTGGGTTGGTGCTTTTCATTGCATTCTATACTGTTTCTTCGCCACTCCATCCTTTAAAGCTTGAGCTAGCATGGGCCGTCGCTGGCGAGCCGGGAAACCGTGGTTCGCTTCTCTGGTACTTTGCTCCGGTTGTATACCTCAAGCTCTACAACAAGCGGTCACGAGTCATGCAGTGCCGCAAAAATCAAACTTCCGGGACTTCAACTTATTCTTCTCAATTATCCATCTAATATTCGGCTTGGCGGAGCGCCGCCTTTCTCCGTCCGGCCTGCCCTTTGTTTAAGGTGCTGGCGGGCTGCTCTGAACATCCCACTAGCTGCAAGCGCTATGGGGCAGCCGCGGTGAACGCTGAGATGTCGGGCAATGTAAGGTAATGTAATGTAATGTAACGCAATGCAACGCAATGTAATGTAATGTAACGTAACGTAGCATGATAATGTAATGAAATGTAACGTGATGTAACGTGATGTGACGTAATGTAATGTAATGTGATACCTGGGACATGGGGCCCACCATGGCTCGCTAGCAACGGGAGAAGTAGTTTGTTACCTGGGTTACGAACCATGAAAGATAAATTTGCCATTGTCAAAAGGAAAACGACCAGTTTTGCGGAGTACACCATTTATGGAAAACCCTGCGTCCAACCCCCTGCTGATAAACTAGAAACCAATGCTTAATTCGGATCACTAAGCTGAAATGCAGGGGGCCCTGCGCGTAATATCACAATATATCAATATACCTATACATGTTTACACTACCACATTTTTCTTTCATGTAATTGCTCTTAGATTTTAAATTCGCATATATATATATTTATATATATTGATTTTGTCTATACCTATCTATAAATATATATATATATATATGTATTTATATTTATATGTATATATTTAAATATATATATATATATGTTTTGTATATTTTTCATTTGTTTTTCAAAATACATGTATATATGTAAATATGTATTTAAATGAATATGTATATATGAAGGAGGGGCCCTATTATTCGAGAATGGGACAGCTGAGTACTTTTGATCAAACCTAACGTGGAAAACGAGGCCAAAAAAGGTTTTCGGATTTTGATAGGTTTTAGTTAGAAATCATCATTGATCATAGGGGTCCAGAGTGACCCTGCTGGGTGTGACCCCCTTGCTCTTACTGGTTTTGACTGACAGAATCCCCAACCGATGGTGTCCATCCTGTGGGCTGGACATGTTTTACAGTTCCAAGGCATGAAACACTGTAAATGTCGACGAAAACAGGGTGTGACCCCCTTGCTCTTAATTTTTCTTAACCTCTGAAAACCCCTTTGGGCACAACCTTTAAGAGTGGCTAAGAGAAGTTAAAAGCTGTTCCTTCTTTTAACTAGTAAGAACAAGGGGGTCACACCCAGCAGGGTCAGTCCGGACCCCCATGAATTGATGGTCAGATGAAATACAAAGCATTGATGGCAGATGAGATGCAAAAGACTGTGAAACTGTTTGGTTTTTAAAATTCCATTTGATGTACTTCAACTTTGTATGACCTTGCTGATGAACTAGCTATGCGCAAGATCTCATCAGGGATTACGCGTATATGGCTATACACGATCAACCCCACGAGAGGCTTATCTACCCATAGGCGATGGATGAGCTGGGACCCCGGTGCCTGATGATGATTGCCGCGTGATCCATGGTGATCCCAGCATGGCTGGTCAGCAAGCCAAGCTTCACATGCTACGTGAACTGAATCAGGTGAATTGATCAAATACTGTGCAAATCTGTGCAGAACATGGTTTTTTGAATCTTTCAGATTTTGGACCCGTGTCTTCACGGTTTGAAAAATCAGATTCAGACGTGAAAATTGTTGGTAGCCACCTGGACAATATATCGTTTTGATAGAAATAATCCCCGTAGCCACCTACTTGATCAAAGCGACAAAAGTCAACCCGGACCGAATCTAGCCCATGGCGGACCTGGTGCTTTCCCAAGCCTCTTGGTATGGAAACACACGCAGACACATGCTGTGAGCGGCATTTGTGCGTGCATGTTGGCATATGGTTGCATTGAGATGCCCAACTCATATCCAAGGTGCGCGGTGGCACATGGAGCACCTGGCGCGCGGCTTGCAGAAAGAGAAGAAGAAGAAGACAGAAAAGAAGGAAAAGACGAAGAAGAAGAAGAAGGAGCAGGAGAAGGAAGACAAGAAGAGAACGGCCCAGAGAGGGCCCGTCGAGGACTGGGAGGACACTAGGAGGCGCGAGCGGCGCGCTAAGGCGCTGAAAAGTAAGGCCTCCGGGGGGTGGGTGCCAGAGGGTGCAGAAAAGCTTCAGGAGGCTTGGGAAGAGGAGGAGGAATGGGAGCGGGAGGAGGCGGAGGATCTGGAAAGGCTTCGGGAGGAGCTGGCAACTTCGCGGGAGCCCAGCGTCCCGGGCGGACCGGCCTAGGACTGGTCCGGTGGAGCAATGATAGTGGAGATCAGATGTGCAGCAAGCTCTGACCCTCAGAATGAAAAACAAACAGCCTATGTTCGCCCGTTTAGTCAAGCACCTTGCCTGACATTTTCTGGGACCCGTTGTCAATGGCAAGGCCTACTGTCTAGCTGCAACCTCGTATTTGTCGCTGGTCGCGCCGTTTGTATTGTTGGTCATGGTCATGTGGGGGGTCTTGTTGATGAATTCGTTTCACTTACTTGTGGCATCTTGTGGCTCACCCATGACCTCATCAGTGCAATCTTTGGCAAGGGGGCTGCGGCCTGCTACATCTGAAGAAGGACCAAAGAGACAGTCACAACAATGACTGACGGAGCGGGCCTTGCCTGTGCATGCGCACTTCAGAAGCCAAGTGCATTTTGTGGGGTGCAACTTCGGCAGAGATAACGTAGGACCCGCCTCAGCAGCACGTACGGTTGCTGCGCAACTTGCCTCACAGGGCAGAACGCATCAAAAGTCAAGGCGCCGCCTGCCCCCAAAGCAATGTAGTCGCCCGGATAGGCGACATTCGCCGTCTCCAGTTCCTGGCAGGGTGAAAATACAGTCAACGAACCGCTGCGCAGTACAGAGGCAATATTTTTCATATTTGTATTTCTTTTTACAAAGGAGTAAATATTCGTATTTTTTCTTTCTAATTTTTCAACATGTATTTATGTTTTCGTTTTTGTTTTGATTTTCATACATATACACATGTTTATCCATGATACTGCCAGTGCTATCCACAGATTTTGAGGGAACCAATGCTTTGGAGCATGGTGATCGCCGCACGATGGCTCTGAAGGAGTTGGATATTCATTTGCCATGCCTTGGGGTGATATTTCAAGCTGTACATATGTGGCAAGCATGGTCATTAGCAAATACAGTGAGCAATAGGTAGTACCCAGCAAATGCTATGTTCGATTGTTTTAACTTTTGTTTGATTATGCTCACGATTACTACAGGGTATTGGCCCACTGCAATGTGACCCATGTTCCACGTTATATACGGAAGATGTGCTTGCGCAACACGGTTACAGCCATCAGGGCGAGACAGCATATGGTGGAGAAAATGATGACCAACAGAGCAGTATAGCACATGTGCTAGATAAGCAAGTGCATTGATGTATTGATACAAAATTGATACATATTTCTCTTTCCTTGCATACACATCTACCACAATTCCAAAGGTGTACCCGCCTGATTGCGAGCTCAATGAATGCACATAGACGAACTCCCAAATTGTTTCCTTTCCTATTGGGACTGATGTTTTCTTATTTGCCGAATCAGCTTGATACCTGGTTGATGATGAGCCCTCTCTATTCTTGTTTAGCTGGTGGCCTCAAACATTTTTATTGTTCAACCACACTTGCATGGGAATGCATGGCAATGATCATCAAATTGACTTGGGTGTTTCTAAAAATAGGGGTACCCCCAAATCATCCATTGCAAGCCATTTTCAGTAGTAAACCAAGCATTTGGGCGTCCCCCAATGTGAGAAACCACCATATTTTGGGATCCGCCCGTCGCCTGAGGGCCTCGTGATGCTGCTCCTGAATCTTTTCTCCGAGGCTTCGGGGTGGATGGTCACCGGTTTCGCCGTAGTGCTATGATTTCTGGTTGGTGGGTTGATTCACATGTCTCATGGATGAATAACCCTAAGGTTAGCTGTTTGGTGGTTATAGCATGTTATAGCCATTAATCATTGGTAATAAAAGGAACAATGAGCAACAATGATGATTCATTGATCCAGAACTGGTTGGTGGTTTGATGGCCATGATGTAGAACTACGCGCAAACCCCTCAGTTCGCCCACAGGGCGAACAGGGGGGTTTGCGCGTAATAGTTTATGGTTTATAGTTTAAGGGTTTTAGGGCTTATGGTTTTAGGGTTTTAGGGTTTATGGTTTCAAGGTTTTATCGTTTTTTTCAAAGGTTTTTAGGTTTTTGGCTTTACGGTTTATCGTTTTAGGGTTTATGGTTTTAGGGTTTTAGGGTTGTATGTCTCCAGAATGCAAGCAAAACACAGATCAAGGACCTGCGCGCGCTGTCAAGACATGGTTCATGTCACACATGTGCATTTTGTCCCGTAAAAACAAATGTTTTTTGACGTTCCAAGATGCTGACAACAGAGGCGCGGGCAAACTGAGGTATTTGCCCGTAGAACTACTATGGCTTGGTATACCACGAATAGTAATAGGGGACAGCAATCAATGACAGTCAAACCACCACCGGTTGGTGGTTTGATTCACATTTTGTTCATTTTTGCTAGCAATCATTGACAAATGGTTGGTTGACAAGCATATTTTGTCATTTGGGTGGTTCAACCACCAACCAGATGTGCATACCGTATGTCAAGGACTGAGACACTTTTACGGGACACACTTGGTTGTTTTTCAGAATAGGGAACCGGCAAAAAATGGCTGGTTGATTACCATACTGGACCAATATAAAGGATGATCTGGGGGTACCCTCAGCTATTAAGAAACCACCACTTGTAAATGGGAGACTCTTACTAGCTGTTGGTTGGGAGTGAGTGAAGGAGCCAGAGGTATCCATATACCCCTTTCGAAAGTGGAGCGATTTGGAGCAAGTCTTGGACCTCACAGGTGGGATGGGGTTCAGCTCTTTGTGCTCACCCCAGGGATCGTCTTGCCGCTACCCGGAGTGTTCTAATGGCCGGCTCAGGTTGTTACATGGCTGCCACCATGTGGTCCAACAGAAGCACGATATTGGCTGTAGAAACCTACAGGTACGTTTACGGCTAGCAACCATCAAAATAAACAGATTTGGAGGTTTCTCAAGTCATTAGCTACCAGTAATAGAAGACACAGAATTATAGTTTAATATAGTTTCATGACACATCAAATCATGGAAGTCCAAGCTTACCCCCCTCCACGGCCCCATAGGTACCACGCAGCTGTCGCGGGGTCAGGTGTTCTTCAACAAGATGACAGCCTTGTTGAAAGCGGGCGCGGTCACTGGACCATGGTGCGGTCTCCAAGAGCGCCATCCAGGGTGCACAACATCATCGTCAGTAATGATGATGTGGCTATGGGTCAATATTAACCAACCAATAACGGGGGATAGTAACCAACAGTAATAGGGAAAACATGGTTAATGATGGGGAAACAGGCGTACAGGGTTTTGACCCACAACCATGTGGCTGGGATCAATGGATGGTTATAGTGGTTAATAACCAACCAATAATAGGGAAAACAATGTTCAATGCTATAGTAATAGGGAAAACAATGTTACAATGTTTGGTTGGTGGTGTGATTCGCGTTGATAGGGGATTACAGATGATTATAGAGCGGTTGATAATATGGGATGGAAAGCAACAGAAAATGGTTAAACAACCACTGGTTGGTGGTTTGACTGATATTTTGCTTATTTTCCCTAGCAACTATCAACAAGTGGTTGGTTGACAAGCATATTTTTCATAGGGGTGGTTCAAGCACCAACCAGTTGTCCATCATGATTGTCTTCATCAACGTCTAGCTGATGGTTTCAAACAGGTTTTTATGGTGGATTATCGTGGTTGGTAATAAAGGATAGTGGTCAAGAAAATGCTGGTGAAATAGCTACGATTGTTGGTGGTTTGATGGACATCTTCCTTTTTTATTCCCAGTAATTATTGACAACTGTTTGGTTGACAAGCATTCAACTACCAACTAGGTGGTGCTTGTCGTTGGAGATGAAAAACCTGGATTTCGTGATACTTGATGATGGTCGATAATGCCTGATTGTTGATTTGTGTTTGATCAGAAGATGGTGCCCCCCAGATAGCCAAATCAAATTATAACTATGGGGTGCCACCAGTTTCAGCAGATGCAACTAAAGTCAAATGGCAAAGCTTAACCAACTTATAAGTCGGGGACATCACCTTGTGGTACCAGTTGATTGCTTAGTAATTGTGATCATGGTTAAATTAAGCTGTCGGGATATTGTTGGTGAATCATAGAAACCTGCAACAATGTAGTGCCCACAGCAGCGAACACAACTGTTGGGGTAAGCCCTGGTAGGCAATTGGTGGTTTCTCAAAATAGGGGTATGTAGAATATATATACATATATATATATATATTTATTTATTTATTTATTTATTTATTTATTTACCCACAAGTGACTGGTTTCTTGTTAAATATGATTGTGAATGGATGATTTGGGGTTCCCCTATAGCTTGAGAAAGACCCCAATTGATTCATGGCGTCTAAGTCAATGATTAAAAACGATTTGAGGACGTGTCTTATCATCACATTGAGACCACCAGCATTTCTTTGAAACTTTGGGAGGTTTGACCTGCAGATTTTGTGAGCAAACCTAAGCTGGCACACTCACAACTGGGGCCTTGCAAAATTGTGTAGGACTAAATTTGGTCGGTGATTTTGGCCAGATATCTTATTTGCCCGGAATGATGGCCCGCCAATTTGGTGGTGAAATGAATTCATACCAAAACAATCATTCTGCAAATTTTGTGTATGAACATGAATCATTAATTGTTTTCAGGATTGCCCACAAATTGGCCACTTCATGAATAACCACCACTAATCAACCGACCAACGACAGTTTTGGTTGCACTGGTCACATCTTCTCAAAGTCAAGCAAAACAAAGCTAAGAATCCCAGAGTGGAATACACTGGCGGCCATGATATCCAACAATCCTTAGTCAACTTCATGATGGGTTGATATTGTATCGTAATTGCCTGTACTGGTTGGATTGTTGCCAGTTGGTTTTTGTTTTTTTTGGGATTGGATGGGTTTGCCATATACCCACTAAAATAAATGCTTTAGCAACGGATCTATGAGACATAAGACACCAAGATTGGATTGGTTGATCACTAGTAATTGGCCATCATTGGCCCTTACAAATCATTCTGAACCGTTCTCAACCCTCATTGATTTGGTATTCCCTGCAGACTTTTTCACCATGAAGATGTTGTGAAGAAACAGTCGATCATGATATTGACCATGACAATTATATAACCATTCTGAACCAATTATTTCACCATAATCTAACAATCATTAATCACTGCTTGAGCACTATTTAGCCATCATCCGACCACTAGTTCACCTAGCCATCATTTCAGCATCATTGAACCATCGTTAATCATCAACAAAGCAAGATTTGAGCCTTTGAGCATCATGAACCACCATTTTTGCCATCATTCTAATCATCCGCCGCAAACCATTGGCCAACCAGTCATCTCCATCCGGGATCGCTGCGGTGCTGTTGGATACACCGAAGCATAGCGCTGGGAGTGTTGCGGCTCGTTGCCTGATACCTGGGGGTTGAACTTCCCTTTTTCTCAGCAGCTGACATTTCACAGTGCTGTTTCTTGCCATTTCTTGTTGCTTCACCATTGGCGCCTGGTACTGCAAGGTGGTTGTCAATGGTTCAGTGGCTTACCACTCACCATCACTCAGCGTCACTCACCATCACTCAGCGTCACTCACCATCACTCACCATCACCATATCCATCACCATCCATCACCATCCATCACCACCCACCATCACCCATCCTCTCCCAAGGACCAAAGGGGTTTTCTATATGACCCACTGGCTCTGCGGCAACCTCTTTGAAATGCACCTCATCAAGGAGTCCCGACCTGAGATTCACAGCAGGAGGATGCGGCTTTTTTTATATGGAGATGAGTGAAATGTATTGATTAACTAGTGATTAACTATGGTTGATAGCACTTGAAATGTATTGGTTAACTAATGGTTAACTATGGTTGATAGCACTTGTTAACTCAATTATTAACTATCAACTCAATGGTTAACCAATGATGAAATCATGAAGTTGATAAACTCATGATGAATTATCAAGGTTCAGAATGGTTGAACTGATGGTCAACATGTTGACTAATGGTCAACTAGATGCTTGACCAATGGTCAATACAGATAGTTGTAAGGTGGTTGTAAGCATTTAGCAAACCAAATTTAAATGGTTGAAACTCATTGGTTAACTAATGGTCTACGAATGGGCAATACAGATCAACTAATGATTGATACTGGTTTACTTGTGGTTGATTGTTGGCATGAACCACTCATGGTGTTTTACGGATGCTCAACCAACCACCAGCAACTCAACTGGTTGGTGGTTTCAAATATTTTTTTATTTTCCCTAGTAGTTATTAACCATTGGTGGGTTGACTAATATTTTTCATAGGGGTGGTTCAACCACCAACAGCTCAACATGTTTCATCTAACATGGAGCCAACGTGCAGACTCACGTTGGCGACAAAGCTCAGCCCTGGATGGTAACTATTGACCACCTCAGGGCTCCCAAAGCCATCATTGGTAAAGCACCAACCTTTGTTAAAAGCCCAACCGGGGGCCCATGACTACACTTCTTAACCATGGCAAAACAAACATGAATCCAATATTACATTCAAATAATAAAATCATTCCTGCGCACTATGATTACGACTATTAGCATGAATAAACCATGATGATTATAAACGAGTACTGTTACAACTATTACTATTAACCATTATGAAACTATGAACCACTTTAAACCACCAATCAACCATGGTATAGCCAATCATGATTAAACTACGTATTAGTTTGTAACACTTCTTGACCATGGTCATTAATTATAGTTCATATTAGTTTTGGTTGATGAGTAGGGGTCTTAACCATGGTCATTAACTATTTCCCCTCCTGATCAACCAAAACACTATTAACCATTATTATTCAACGATCATTGATCATTATCAATCACTAATTAACCACTATTATTAATGACCAATGATTAACCATTTATTAATCATTGATCATCATTACTGCTATTATTAATCACTCATGAAGCACTTATCATCAACCACCATTATTAATAACTATCATTGATTAATCATTGAACCACAAATTAGTGATTAACCATCAATCTCCTCGATTCATGGGCTCAAAGCCCCGCGCGCGATGCGTTTGAGGCATGGAGATCGCTATGTGTTCTGGCAAGCACCTGGCGGCTAAGAAATGGTGAAGCTGGATGAGTTTTTCATGATAAAGGGATGCCAAGGGGTCAATGATCCCGACTAGTCCCAAGTTATTCATGATAAACTGGGTAGGGTTTAACCAGAATCTTACACTTTTAGCATTTTGGGGGATGGTTTACGATGTAACCACTAAAAGTTAGACTTTTAGCAAGAGATCTAAAAGCCAGCAAGTAAAGGGATGCCAAGGGTTCAATGATCCCTACTAGTCCCAAGTTGTTCATGATCAGGGTTCAAGACTTATGATGATTAGGTGGTTCATGATGAGGGGATGCCAAGGGTCAATGTTGGTCAGCTTCAGCAAGCGATTTTTGGCCAGCGGTGAACAGGGTCAAGCACTTAACCATCAACTTTAGAGGGGATATTCTCCAACAAGAATAGGGAATATAAGGGTTAATAATGGGAGCTGGCTGAGCCTTATAGATATTGCCATACAAGGAACAGATATATGGGTTTGTCCATAGCCGTGCTGCTACTTAGTAACCATCCGAGTTTGGAGTCATCATTAATTGGGAAACTACTGTAACCAGCTAAAGAGGTACACTGTTCATGGACAAAGCCATTTCTTCCCAAAGTTTCTCCGCAAAAGTAGCCCTGCTTCATAGAGACCATCGGCCGCAGCTATGTAGTCTGGGTGAGCACAAGTGGTCAGTTGAAAGCCAAGCTGATGATCATGGGTCATGGGAAATCTCACCTAATGATACCTAATGGTTAGTATGATAGTCGCAAGTAATAGCCAATATGGTAATGGCAAATAGTATTGTTCGTGGTTGACAACCAAGTTATATTGCTGGGTGGTAGGAAATAATTGTCAATTGTTCGATTGCCAAATCGCTTGTAGAACCAAGAATGAATTTTGATGCTTAATCAACGGTTCATAGCAGATCATCTTTCAGGGAAGGTGACCTTGTTGATTTGGCAGTTGCAGCTTCGGCTTTGTTCGGCGCCGGTGTGGCCGCCCGACCTTTCACACTTGGATAAGTTCAGGTCTTGGTCAAGAAAACAAATTGCTGCAACCTGATTGAGAATCATTTTGTAGAGGCCTTGCGCTCTTTGGATATATTTTCTGACAACACAGACGCGGCCAAGCACATCAAGAGCAGCACAAATGCTAGTTTATTTGCGCAAGCATTCGGCAAATGGGTTCTCCATGTTGACAGCATCAACAAAGAGCTTCAGCAACTCAAGTGCGAACCCGTGACTGTGGCCGACGTTGCAATCAATGCGTGTCAGCTCATGAGTGTCCTGACCAAAATTCTTCTTGGAAGCTTGGAAAGATGTAATGGCAAAGCTGGAAGAATGTGAGGACCATGCTGGCATTGCTAACCTAGAGGACCTCCAGGCAATCGCCCTAGCAACTCAAGTCACTGACGCGGTTCTGTGTAAGAGAGCTGACCTCAAGGAAGCCATGGGGATGATGTGGTCGCTGCTTCCTGAAGATGCAATGGAAAGCACTGCAGGGCCTCCTGGTATTTTTGGGTGCCTTGAATTACCCCATCCAACTGGTTACACGCGCGTGTAATTTCAATTGATCATCGCATGAGTGACTGCAAAAAAATTGCCCCCGGCCCCCGGAACTACCGAACCTGCACTTTTTGAATGGAGCTGCACGGTCACCACCAGTTCAATGTCAAAACAAGCTCTGGATTGGCTTACAAAAAAGAATGTCGAACCAACCATAGTTGTTGGTTTTCCTTGGTCAACAAGTCACCATCATGTGCCTGAAAAACAAGGAGCATTATGTGCTGGTAAAGTGAAAACAAGTAACAACCATTAGGAACCATGCTTAATATCCATATTTAAATTAAAAGACACAATTACATATGATCTAGCCAAAGTACCTTTGCCAAGGTACTCAATGAGGGATGGTTTCCGTGTGTTTTCAAAAATCCGGGTCTATGAAACCAGCAGCTTTTTCAATTTTTCAGTAAGCCGCTGCCGATTCAATGAAATAGCCATTTTTGAACGGCATTCATTAGCGCTTTCCCAACCATTTACCAGCCATTAAGGGTAGCCATTGAACCACCATTCAACCAACCGTTTGGCTGTTGGTACATTCCCTGTTATCGATGGTTATTGTTCCAGTTCTCAACCAGCGTAACCCCTCGCCATTGATTCTATTATAGCCATGAACCCAGGGCCACGGGTTATTAAATAGTTGATGTATCCACATGTTCAACCATGAACCATTTGTGATTGCGGACTATTATTTGGAGTAGCTGATTGAAGCAACTTGTTCATGGTTAGACAAACTGGTTGTTGTTGATTCTATGTCTTCAACCATTAACCATTGATGTAGTTATTTGTTTAATTGATTATTGCAACCAGTATAACCATTTTTTCATTGATTATTGGCTATTATGAAGGTTTGTTTTGTGATTAATTATTAGCCAGCGATTACTTATTTGACCTTTCATTAATCAACCCATTTGGGTATAAACCCAGGTGGTCATGACCGTTACTTTTTTGTTTCGACAGTTGTTATTTGAGTTGTTTACTTTACCATTAACCAGCGACTAACCATTCAGATTAACCATGAAGATCAACCGTTTGATGAACCATTCATCATGTTTAATGACCGTTGCTCATCAACAGCCATCAAGGGTTTCGGTCACAACGGGAGAAAATTGGGTCATATATGACCAGTTTGATCCACCGTTCATGGCTTAAGGACCAGTGTTACAACAGCCAGTTGTTAATGTTTTGCTTCCACAGTTGTTATTTGAACCTTTTTTACCATTAACCAGTGGTTAACCACCAAGATTAACCATTTGATTTACCATTCATTATGCTCAATAACCATTCAGTATGCTCAATGACCATTAGCCAGTGATTCACCATCAAGATTAACCATCAAATTCACCATCATGATTAACCATCAAGATTAACCATCATAACCATCATAACCAATTAATTAACCATTAGCATCATAACCAGCATCACATTAGCCATTGATTAACCAATTAATTAACCATTAGCCATTGATTAACCATTAAAAATAACCAGTGAAGAGATGAACCTTAAGCGACCATCATAACCAGCATCACAGCAGCCATTGCTTCAACGACCCTCGCCACCAGTCGGGCCAAGGCTTTGGATCACAAGCAGCTGAACACCTTAGAACGGTCACAGTTGCTGGGCGGCACCCAGCGGTGCCGCGGGTTTGCCCTACCGTAGGTCCTAGCTTGGCAATGGAAACACCACATTTTTCTGCGAAAGTTCGGGAAATCAGCGATCATTTTGGGATAATTGTTGTGCGAATATGGGAGAACTGATGATTTATGAATGGCGGACTCATTTGTTCATAAACTAGCTCCGGTTCAACCAGCTCAATTGCTGATGATTTACCGCCGATTTACCGAGTCTATGGTGTGTCAGCGAGGGTCTACTGTGAGAATTGACTACGCACCTTCAGCGTGATTTCATATTGATGGTGTTGAGAATTAAAAGTGGCGTTATTTCTGAACGATTAGTAGAATAGTGGGTAACTATTAACTTAACAGTGCTACAGCCGTGATGGTTAGTGGTTACACTCAAAGCGTTTTGCTACGATATTAGCAGTGTAAATAATTTGTCAAAAATTGTCAATCATAATTGTGAAGCAGGCTGCTAGTGTCAGTAAAGGTACTGCTGCTTGAATCAACAAATCATGGTGTCAAAATCCAGCGCCAATCAAACGCTAAGGCTCCATGTTGGTGCAGGAGTTCACAATGCAAACGGTGAGTTATAGACCTGGCTCGAATGACTTGAATCAGCAAGGATCTATAACTCAGGTTCTCATTCCTTGATCTATAACCTGTTGTTCCCATAGTGATAGGTGCTCGTATAAGGGTGAATTATGATCATTTTGGGAACAGCAAGGAGCCCAGCTCGTTGAGTTCGGGGCCTTCCCAGGAACCTTAGACCATTGCTCCCCATGTTCTTGCATAGGAAATCCACAGCCTCGCAACCGCTGCTCGGCCGATGAACTACCACGATTTCTTGCTGTCCAACTACAGGACCGGATCCTCATGCCCAGAGAAACTCCTGGCGTCAATCCAGCAAACGATAACCAGCTACAACCAGGCAACTAGTCACTTGTGATTAATCACCCTTAAGCATTGCTGACCCTTGTTGTTTTTCCATCCCAAGCTCTTAATTGATCATTACCAACCACTATCAACCGTCATGTAACAATCATTATACCACCAGTTAACCACAAGTAAACCATCAGGCAACCATAATATAGCGATCAGTTAGCAATCGTTCAACCAGCATGTTTATAGGTTGTAACTTGTAACCCACATTTTCAGAGGGTAAACACCTACCCTTTTGGGGACCCTTGGGGGCCCATGGTAGTTAAACAACATTAGAATTACTCGATCACCAAATACCATGATGGGAAACCAGTCTCCGGGCGCAGTTTCCTTTGTTGTAAAGTCCAAGGTCTATGCTCGTGGAGCTGATCCAGGGCTGTTTGGTGCGTCACGGCAAGTTCCGCATGAGGTGTGGTTTGCCAGCCGGTTGGTTGGGTTGGGGTTGGCTGGTTGATTGGTTGGTTGGGTTGGCTGGTTGGTTGCTTGGTTGGTTGGTGGGGTTGGTTAGGTTGGCTGGTTGGTTGCTTGGTTGGTTGGTTGCTTGGGTTGGCTGGTTGGTTGGTGGATTCTTAAGGGGTTTGCTGCATTATTGTTTACCAATTCTCTCATGTAGTTGCGATACGCTGTGCATGGTCGTGTACATTGGACGACTCGTCAGCCGCTTGGTTCAATTGCCTTCACAATTGCTGGATGGCTTATACCCACTAACTTAGGTTTTTAGTGTTTTTGGGATATGATTGATTTACCGCCCTATAACCACTAAAGATATATTCTAAGCAAGGGATCTATAAGCCACCAAGATTGATAATCAGGATTAGCAATTTGGAACCATTAACTAGCCAGATAAACTATCAACTAGCCAGATAAGCTACCATTCCTGGATGGCTACTGATTTTCAACTAGCCAGACCAGATGCAATTTGGATTAGCGATCCAGTTAAGCGTAGAGTTTGATTCTTTTGTACGAGAGTAGCCTTGGAGACAGAGTTTTTGCAATGCTCAATGGTGGTCTAAATAGTGGGTGGCAGTTCTTTTGGAATTGGTCATTTCCCAACCAGAGATATAACGATAAATGAGATCTGCAGTATTTACAATGATCTATAAAGATCGATCCTCAGAGGTGTAGGGCCAAGGATCGCAATCTTTCCAGGCTTCATCCAGCTGCCTTTGATGGTCATATAGTCACAGCATCTTATCACCCTGGTCGCTCCATATCCAATTCAACAATTCTCCAAATCACTGGATGGTCATATCCAAAAGCAATTCTCCAATGGTTACATCCTAGTCACAACATGTTATCACCCTAGTCGCTTCCAATTCAGCAATTTTCCAAATCACCGGCTGCCAATGTCTGTGGGTCACTACCCCGTACCCCTGTCCCCATCATTAACCATGGTTTTCCCTATAAAATTGTTGGCAAACTTATCTCCATGAAATTGGTTGGTGAACTGCTTGACCCAGCTCGCCATATATGGCTGGTATATCCCGCTACTATTGTTATTTATTATAGCCCATGATTCACCATGAACCAGCTGTTTAGCCATTGGTTGTTGGTTGGTTAACCGCTTGACCCAGCTCGCCATATAGTTGGTAGAATACATTCCCCACAATTGTTAGTTATCATCCCCTATTACTAACCATATCAACCAGCTATGACATTGGTTGGTGAACCGCTTGACCCAGCTCGCCGCCCGCAGAATGGTGGAAGTCATGTTGATTATCGCCTTTGAACGAGCTATGCAGGTGCCATTTCCGCGCAGATTTGCCCAGGGATTCACCCAGCGAAGCCGCTGGTGGGCTGAGCATGGCATGGGTTTGAACCATGCGTGGTGTACAGCATTGTGAACCACCATGAAACCACCATCAAACCACCATGAAGTGTTGATGAAATGGTGGTTTCATGGTGATTTGATAAGGGTGAATGGTGGTTTCATTAAGCCCCTTGTTTAAGGAAAAGGGTGAATGCGGTTGAGTAGTGGTTTACTGCATGGTGCTTTAGGGCTGATTCGATTGTGGTTTCATGGGGGTTTAGTGGTGATTTAACAGTGGTTTCATAGGGCGTTATTGCTGGTTTGATGCGGATTCTGAGCTTTTTTGATTATTTGTTATGATGATATGAGCGATGGTGCTTCTGATGAATTTCATGATTGTTGATGTATGTTGGAACCAAGTCATGATGTTTCTGTGGGCACCAATGCAGGTGGGTGCAAACCAATGCAGGTAGGCACAAATTTCCTTGTGCTTGATTGAGCCTATTGCTTTCCAGGTTGATGCAGGCAGTGAAGCAGTTTCAGCAGCAGAACTGGGAAAGGTGGACCTTGATATACTGCCACTAAATGAGTTCGAGGCAGTGGAATCATTGATCTTTTGCCAAGCGCACTGCTCAGCTGGTTTACTTGAGGATTGTCCCTCCAATCATCAACCATTCTTATGACCAGGTGGAAAGCTAGGGGAACAACCAGGATTGTCGGTGACACGTAGCCTGGTGTATGCAACCAAGTGAGGTTCACTTGGTATATATCTTTGGGCCTCGGCTTGAACCACCGGTTGGATCACCGGGGTTCGGACACCGAAGTTGTGGAGCTATCCGCCACCGAACCGAAGCCAGGTCAAGGGAGTGGTTCGTCCAACTGATTGAGGTCGTTTTGTAGGTCAAAAACATGGCTTCCCCAGGTGGTTGGTGGCTGATAAGAGGGATTCATAGGAGATACTCACCAACCACAAGGGTTCGATAACTACGATTGTTGGTTTGATTGACATGTTCTATGATGGTCTACAGTGGTGAGGAGTAGGGGATATGAAGAGGCTTTTATATGGTTGAGAGTGGTTTAAGTATGGGGGAATAACCAACAAGAATGGCTGGTTGGCGGTTTCAAACAGATTTCTATGGGGGATTATAGTGCTTAGTACTAGGGGATTATAGTGGTTAGTAATACTAGGGGATAGTAGTCAACAAATAGTGGTTAAACAACTACGATTGTTAGTGGTTTGATTGACATTTTTGTATGATGATGCTACTCAAATCATGTATGGCACCGAGACATTTGCTGTTTCACCATCCGAGTAGGTAAACATGTGACCGACCCACATCCTGTGATGATCCACTGGTTGGTCGACCCGCAAGGAGTCGCGATTTTATTGCTGATGAAAGTATGGCTTCAAGTCGCAATGAATTGCAACAAATACGATTGTTTGGGACATTGCTCATCAGGTGATATCAGCAAGTCATTGAATGGACTGAGTATATAATCAAATCAGATATCACAGCTCATATCATCTCATATCATCTCATATCATCTCATATCAGAAATTGGTTGAAGTAGCCATCAGACAGATTGGGTCTCCACAGGTGAAGCCAAGCCGACCTGTTGGCTCTCCTGGGTCGCAGCGATTCCAGGTCCGGCGGGGCTTGGTGAATTTCAACTTCCACGAGCACGGGCATAAGCTCCACAGTCTCACGCAGCCTGGTGGAGAGAGTCGCAGGTGAGGATTCATCGTTGCAGGTGATCCCGCCAGGTCGGTGTACCCAACAATAAGGATTCATTAAGGGCTTAAGAGCCACCATCTAGCATTAACAAGGGCGTATGAACCATCTGTTTTAATGGGGGGATCACCTTCTGGGGGGTCACCTACCATTCCAATGAATGATTGTGGAACTAGCCAATAAGCAAACATCAATCAGGGACGATTGCAGTTAATGATAGGGGATAAGTAGCTGGTTGGTGGTTTCAAATGTTTTTCTTCATGGTGGATTTAGTGGTTAGTAAGAGGGAATGGTAATCGACAAACAATGGTGCATCGACTATTAGTTGGTGGTTTCAAACATTTGTTGGGAAAAGGTCGGTTGGTTCAAGCATCTTTTTCATAAGGATGGTGTCTTGCGCTTCATCCATGTTGTGATAGTCATCGTGGAAGACATTGCCTCATGCTGACATAACCATTTTACGCTCAAAAAACGAAAGTACGTACACCATCAACAAAAGGGAACAAAGATTCAACCAAGTATCACCTACAGTGACGGAGCATTGATTGCTAATGGCCGCATGGTGAATCTGCGATGTCTTGCGGGAAAGAAAGCGACCAATTGGAATCTGAATCATTAATTAATTATACAGTATACATGTGCAAATTTCTGACTGGTTGGTGGTCGATATATCATGGTATGTCGCACCATGAAAGCTAGGGATAGCTGACTGAGTTTACTCTTGATTCAGCAAGTGGGCCAGGGCTGATACCGATCCATTGATTTAATCAATTCTTCATCCCCTAGAAGGTGGGACCCCTAGTTATAAGCTCCTGAAAAAGACATTGAACTATAGTTATATAGTTATATAACATATCTACCATGACCTGTGGATACCCTAGTTAGAAACCAACTTAGCAAAGTAGTTGCACCAATCTGTAGACTCCTCAGCCCAGTCACCACATGACCAAGAATCACCACTACTGGGTGGGTTGCAGCATCTTGCAGCCCAAAGTTCTTGGATTTTTGGTGTTTTTGGGATGACTGGATTTGCGATGCATCCTCTCTCGTCTAAGTCTAAGTTTTTTGCAGGGGATGTAAAAGTCAACAAGATTCTGGCAATCACTCTTGTCCATTATTCATTATTCACCGTCATAAACCATAATTAGCCATCATGGCTCGCAGCATTTACCATCATGAACCGTGTTTACGAACCATCATGAACTATGGTCATGAACCATCATGAACTAGTTGATATTGCCACTATTGCCCGTGATTGAAGTGATGAACCGTTTTGCTCTCCGGTTCGATGAAACACTGATTCGCTGATTCGTGTGTGAAAACAACCGGCGGCTTCATGACAAGTGAGATGGCACGTGTTTTTTTCCCGGCGGCTGCTCAATCAGGCCATCATGAAGCCTGTAGTTGCACGATGCACCTAACATCAAACTGCAATGTGCGCCTGCAGCTGTAGTTGCTTATTCAAACCATCAGTGGATCCATTGTTAGCCAGATGGTGAACGCCATCATCATCGCTAACCGACTGACGAACCATCAGTCAGCGGCTAGTTCAAGTCAACCATCATCAACCATCAATCAACCATAACTAAACACCAAACCAGCTTTTGGCATCCTAAACTGACCATCCATAAACCATCCATAAACCATCTATAAACATCTATAAACCACCCATAAACCATCATCAACCATCACTAAACCAATGGCCATGCAGCCCCAGCCAGCGGTCGAAGCTCGCGCAGCGAGGCCCATGGGTTTCCCCAAGATCCTGAGCCCGGATCCGGCCTGGAAACCTGGGATGCCAAACCGCTGGGCAGCTGATGGCAGGTACTTCACGGCTGGTTCACCATAGCCATGGATGGGAACCGGAAGCATGAAACATTGCTTGGGTGGTACCATTTTCATCACGATTTTGTTATGGCAGGGGGATTTGATCACGTTTTTTTTGTTCATTTTTTAAACCGATTTCAAATTCATTTGTTTTCGTTTTCATGTTGATTTTGTTCATTTTGTAAGATTGCATCCAACTCGTTGGATGTGCACTTGGGGTTAGAACTGGGGAGAGGTGACAAATAGTCTTGTCAGGCTGGTTAGAACCCCTATCACCAGAGTTAGTAAACAGTCTTTCAGTGGGGATGCACATTGAAGTATTCCAAAATAAGATACCATGAATGAAACCATTATGAGATCGTTCTGAACAGAACATTAGTCGCTGTTGTCACTGTTGTCAGTCACTATTGCTCAATTGGATTAGTTTCAGTATCCCCATTGGTTATTGCACTATTGGTTATATCCGTATTGTATGTAAACACTATTCTGCTTAAACTCAGTCACACTGGTTCCACCACTATCCCTATTTGCACCGTGTATGGCATGGTTACCCACAAAACTGGGACATTTCGTAGGTAAATGATGATAAATATACCCGCACCACCATTTTCGGGGGTTCCTCATTTTGAGAAACCACCAACGGGTGTAGCTGCTCTACAAGGCGGCTTCCACTGCATATAACGATGGTTAGTTCCACCATCGTCGGGTCCCCCGGCTAGCACCATGGGGGACTTCCCAGCTGCTCGCTTGTGCCAAGGACCTGTCTCCCTTAATGGAACTCAAGGTGCAGCGAAAGCCACCAGGGTAGCCAAGATGTTGTACATCTTGGGTGTTTCCTACTGGGTTTTTTAAATACGGGATTATCATGGCTGGCTGGTGGTTTGATTGACATGTTTTCCTTAGTAATTATGAACAAATGGCTGGTTGACTGATATTTTTCATAGTGGTTGAAACCACCAACGAGATGGCCAATAATAGGAATGAAGTGTGGATGCTTACCAAGAAGAATAGCTAAACAACTATACTATATGGTGCTTCCTTGAAACAGGGTTCCCCCAAATTTTAGGGTTGGTTTATTGACCATGGACCATGGGTATTAGCAACGGGATGATAACCTAAAAGAGGGGATATACCAACTACAATGGTTGGTTGATTACCTATATTTTTTTTTACGCTGTCAGTGGGCAGTGCCCGCCGGCAACATGCAAGGATGAATTCAACTCGTGCAGACAGCCACCGCAGAAAGATGGCATCGGACACACGGGGCCCTAGTTACCTATAAATGGCTCATAAAAGATGATTTCGTATTTTGAGAAGCACCCATTTACAGCTGGTGTTCCTTTTAAAAATAGATAAAGAACCGTGTTTGTCTCAGAAAATTTGCCAGAGAGCAGTGATTGTGAACCCTATAGTTTTGTGACGGTTAGTGGTCAGTGATGGTGCATTTCGAAAGGGGACTGAGGGATGTATTTTTGTGGAAGGATTTCAAGCATGTTCAAGCGAAAATCTAGCTGGAAGAGTCCGAAATTACAGACCGGCCACTTGAGACGCCAACAGATTGGCTAAAGGCTTTGGACAAGTGGGGTGTTTCTTAAAATAGGGGTTCCCCCAAAATGGTTGGTTTACTGCTACAATGACCAATCTAGAGGATGATTTAGGGGTGCCCTTATTTTGAGAAACCACCAAATGAGTGAAAATATTGTTCAATCAAATCCTGGGCCTCAGAAATCGTCCAAAGTCACTTAGAAATCCTGGGTAGCCGGAGTAACCATATCAACCTTCGCTTGATGCCAGCCCTCGCAATGCCTTGCTGAAATGTCCGATTCGGGCAGGTGTATGGAGTTCCTACCGTAGGTGGACGAATTATTCAAACCCCTTCAAAGATCAACG
>VSDK01002655.1:90260-109366 GCA_009767595.1 Symbiodinium kawagutii | reverse complement strand
GACGTCTCCCTTTGATATCACTGTGAGCTCTGGCCGTCTTCGTTGGCGCAGGAACCAGAGTCACACCTGTGCCCCCTGCGGTAAATGAATTTCCCTCGAAACGGGTGGTGCTCTCTCACACACACACACACACACACACACACACACACACACACACGCACACGCACACGCACACACACAGGCACACACACAGGCACACACAGGCACACACAGGCACACACAGGCACACACAGGCACACACAGGCACACACAGGCACACACAGGCACACACAGGCACACACAGGCACACACAGGCACACACAGGCACACACAGGCACACACAGGCACACACAGGCACACACAGGCACACACAGGCACACACAGGCACACACAGGCACACACAGGCACACACAGGCACACACAGGCACACACAGGCACACACAGGCACACACAGGCACACACAGGCACACACAGGCACACACAGGCACACACAGGCACACACAGGCACACACAGGCACACACAGGCACACACAGGCACACACAGGCACACACAGGCACACACAGGCACACACAGGCACACACAGGCACACACAGGCACACACAGGCACACACAGGCACACACAGGCACACACAGGCACACACAGGCACACACAGGCACACACAGGCACACACAGGCACACACAGGCACACACAGGCACACACAGGCACACACAGGCACACACAGGCACACACAGGCACACACAGGCACACACAGGCACACACAGGCACACACAGGCACACACAGGCACACACAGGCACACACAGGCACACACAGGCACACACAGGCACACACAGGCACACACAGGCACACACAGGCACACACAGGCACACACAGGCACACACAGGCACACACAGGCACACACAGGCACACACAGGCACACACAGGCACACACAGGCACACACAGGCACACACAGGCACACACAGGCACACACAGGCACACACAGGCACACACAGGCACACACAGGCACACACAGGCACACACAGGCACACACAGGCACACACAGGCACACACAGGCACACACAGGCACACACAGGCACACACAGGCACACACAGGCACACACAGGCACACACAGGCACACACAGGCACACACAGGCACACACAGGCACACACAGGCACACACAGGCACACACAGGCACACACAGGCACACACAGGCACACACAGGCACACACAGGCACACACAGGCACACACAGGCACACACAGGCACACACAGGCACACACAGGCACACACAGGCACACACAGGCACACACAGGCACACACAGGCACACACAGGCACACACAGGCACACACAGGCACACACAGGCACACACAGGCACACACAGGCACACACAGGCACACACAGGCACACACAGGCACACACAGGCACACACAGGCACACACAGGCACACACAGGCACACACAGGCACACACAGGCACACACAGGCACACACAGGCACACACAGGCACACACAGGCACACACAGGCACACACAGGCACACACAGGCACACACAGGCACACACAGGCACACACAGGCACACACAGGCACACACAGGCACACACAGGCACACACAGGCACACACAGGCACACACAGGCACACACAGGCACACACAGGCACACACAGGCACACACAGGCACACACAGGCACACACAGGCACACACAGGCACACACAGGCACACACAGGCACACACAGGCACACACAGGCACACACAGGCACACACAGGCACACACAGGCACACACAGGCACACACAGGCACACACAGGCACACACAGGCACACACAGGCACACACAGGCACACACAGGCACACACAGGCACACACAGGCACACACAGGCACACACAGGCACACACAGGCACACACAGGCACACACAGGCACACACAGGCACACACAGGCACACACAGGCACACACAGGCACACACAGGCACACACAGGCACACACAGGCACACACAGGCACACACAGGCACACACAGGCACACACAGGCACACACAGGCACACACAGGCACACACAGGCACACACAGGCACACACAGGCACACACAGGCACACACAGGCACACACAGGCACACACAGGCACACACAGGCACACACAGGCACACACAGGCACACACAGGCACACACAGGCACACACAGGCACACACAGGCACACACAGGCACACACAGGCACACACAGGCACACACAGGCACACACAGGCACACACAGGCACACACAGGCACACACAGGCACACACAGGCACACACAGGCACACACAGGCACACACAGGCACACACAGGCACACACAGGCACACACAGGCACACACAGGCACACACAGGCACACACAGGCACACACAGGCACACACAGGCACACACAGGCACACACAGGCACACACAGGCACACACAGGCACACACAGGCACACACAGGCACACACAGGCACACACAGGCACACACAGGCACACACAGGCACACACAGGCACACACAGGCACACACAGGCACACACAGGCACACACAGGCACACACAGGCACACACAGGCACACACAGGCACACACAGGCACACACAGGCACACACACATGCACACACATGCACACACATGCACACATATGCGCACACATATGCGCACACATATGCACACACACACATGCACACACACACATGCACACACACACATGCGCACACATGCGCACACATGCGCACACATGCGCACACATGCGCACACATGCGCACACATGCGCACACACATGCGCGCACATGCGCACACATGCGCACACATGCGCACACATGCGCACACATGCGCACACATGCGCACACATGCGCACACATGCCCACACATGCCCACACATGCACACACATGCACACACATGCCCACACATGCACACACACACACATGCACACACATGCACACACACATGCACACACATGCACACACAGGCACACACACAGGCGCACACACAGGCGCACACACAGGCGCACACACAGGCGCACACACAGGCGCACACACAGGCGCACACACAGGCGCACACACAGGCGCACACACAGGCGCACACACAGGCGCACACACAGGCGCACACACAGGCGCACACACAGGCGCACACACAGGCGCACACACAGGCGCACACACAGGCGCACACACAGGCGCACACACAGGCGCACACACAGGCGCACACACAGGCGCACACACAGGCGCACACACAGGCGCACACACAGGCGCACACACAGGCGCACACACAGGCGCACACACAGGCGCACACACAGGCGCACACACAGGCGCACACACAGGCGCACACACAGGCGCACACACAGGCGCACACACAGGCGCACACACAGGCGCACACACAGGCGCACACACAGGCGCACACACAGGCGCACACACAGGCGCACACACAGGCGCACACACAGGCGCACACACAGGCGCACACACAGGCGCACACACAGGCGCACACACAGGCGCACACACAGGCGCACACACAGGCGCACACACAGGCGCACACACAGGCGCACACACAGGCGCACACACAGGCGCACACACAGGCGCACACACAGGCGCACACACAGGCGCACACACAGGCGCACACACAGGCGCACACACAGGCGCACACACAGGCGCACACACAGGCGCACACACAGGCGCACACACAGGCGCACACACAGGCGCACACACAGGCGCACACACAGGCGCACACACAGGCGCACACACAGGCGCACACACAGGCGCACACACAGGCGCACACACAGGCGCACACACAGGCGCACACACAGGCGCACACACAGGCGCACACACAGGCGCACACACAGGCGCACACACAGGCGCACACACAGGCGCACACACAGGCGCACACACAGGCGCACACACAGGCGCACACACAGGCGCACACACAGGCGCACACACAGGCGCACACACAGGCGCACACACAGGCGCGCACACAGGCACACACAGGCCCACACAGGCACACACATGCACACACATGCACACACATGCACACACATGCACACATGTATGCATACATAGGGGGAATCGCCCCACGTGTAAACGTTTGGCTGGATCACAGCACCAGATGCTCACAATCCTGTGAAGCCGAGGATGAGGGGGGTCGAAACTGCAGTGAGTGCAACTCCCGGAAGACGGTCCTGCAAGAGCGGTGGCTCACACGCCCGCCCAAAACCTTCATCTTGTCATTGGTGTGGCCCAGCTCCAACCCTAGCCGTGCACGAGTCTGGTCTTTGCTTTCCATGATCCAACCACAACTTCGGATGGAAGAAATCTTCAAGCTGGAACCTTCTGCAAAGTCTGAGCTCTACAGCTTTCATGGAATGATTTGCTACTGTGGCATGCACTATGTGGCACTCTTCTGGTGTCCATCCAAACAGCGCTGGATCTTCTTTGATGATATGTGCGTCAGAGAGAAGGAGGATTGGACCGCGGTTGTTAATCTGATGACCGACGGCCAGCAACTTGACACTGAATGGAGTCGTGAACCCAACTGTGTCGCGAATCCTTGCTGAACTACCAGTAGAATTCAGACGAATCTTTTGATAGCTTTATGACAATGTATGACAATGTATGACAATGTTTTTTTTTTACAGTACCAGTATGTCTCCCAAAAGGACCCAAAAGGACCCAAGGGAAAGATCATCCCCAACATCATTTGAATGACCACTTTTCTGCTGAATGTTTTCAGAGTTTGTGTTGCTCAAATTTGAGCGTGATGGTTAGTTAGTGCAGCCTCTGCGGAGCTGCAAGTAGGACATGAAGAGGAGTGTTTTCCATGTCGTGAAAGGAGTCTATGTGGGGTTGCCCCCGAAATGGCTCAAATAGCTGGTATCACCAGATTCCCTTTTAGCTTTCTCTAGCAAGAACCATTATTGGACACAGCCACTATTTAGGGCCAAAGCCCCAATGTGTTTGACGACATGCATTCTTCTTTTTGGAAATGCAATGACTCACTTGGCATGTCAGCCAATCATCGTACTTGGATTTTGCTAATGTTGACCCTCCTCAGTTGAGGTATGTTCCCACCCTCATCTTCTACGAGAGTGTATCAGAAGCGCCAGCACTCTCGCAGTCAATCGAGGAACTCACACGGCAAGTTGATGCCTTGCCAGACCAGTCGTGTGCTGTGATGTAGGCCTCAAAAGCTTGTGCGCCGCAGATCTGAGGCCAAAGAACCAGTCATAACGCGCAAACTGTATGGGTTACGGTTGTGCTTAAAATAGGTCAGAGGTTGTTGCATTTGTCTTGGGCATGTCCACCACAAGAACAGGCTTGAGATATGCACCTTTCAATCCTCAATGGTTGCCGGCTGCAAGCCACGACTGTTCACTAAGTGGGCACACCTGGAAGCAGGATGTGAAGAGTGTTCAGCAGATTATCCCTTGGCTGGTCCATAGAGATTCCAGCTGTCATCCCCATGTCATCCATTGTTCATTCATAGCCTTGTTGATCACAATCGACTAAAATATATCAACCACTATTGACAAATATTGATGATTATTTACGTGGACACCACCATTTTTTTGGGGTCAGCCGTGGCCATGTACAAGCGCTGCGGCATTTTTGCCTGCTACATTTTGCTTGGTCCTTGTGAGGATTGAAGTACATTGAACTACTCGTTTTGGTTGGTTGGTTGGTCAGTTGGTTTCTGGGTTGGCATCCAAAGTGGCCATGGGTTCCAATGACTCATCAAACTCAGCATCTCTCAAGCCACCAGTGTCAGGCCACAGGGAGCTATGATAGACTCCAAGATTTGGGGCCAGGTGATGAACCCAGTGGGTTACTAAGAACCATGATAGCAACCATTGCAATCCCAAGTCACTGCTGATTAGACCCAAGTCACAGACAGCCCCCTGAGATTGGCATGTTTTTTGTTTTTGTAGAAGGGCTCCGCACCTGTCAAACGCGACTGGTTGAAGAACTCAATTACAAAAAGACAAGCCTACTCTACAGCAGAACCAAGTCTTGCAACTACAGTGGCCATGAGTGGGGATCCTGCGAAGCAGTTCGTCTTGGCTGTTTTTTAGTTTGAATATTCATTTGTTGCTAAGATGTGCTTCCGCGTGCTGCACTTGTAAAGCTAGTTCAATAGCTTTCGGTATCTTTTAGGTGAGCTGGAGCCAGCAGCACTCTTATCACTGCATGTGCCAACTGTGCTGTGGGAACCCGAAAAGACAGCGGTGATATGATCGGGTTTGTCAACCTCTCCTCTTGAGTTTGTTACAACCAATAGGATTCGAGCAGTAAGATATGTGACACTATCTCTTGTTCGTCTTACAGTGACAGTGTCACATTCACTAAGGCCTTGTGGCTTTCTTCGTCTGGGACTTTCAAATCCAACATACGGATCCGCACGTCGCCGTCACCAGTGCAAACACTTACGGGACCATGGGCAGCACAATTGGGATTGCTATGATGGCTGGATACGTTGTCGTGGATTCCTTCACCAGCAACCTGGAGGAGCCATTGCTGTTCATTGCAGCAATGCGAGCCTACTAGAAGATTCTTAGATGCCAAACTCTTGAGGTGGGAAGTTGCACGGAATGATTTTCGGGCCAAAGGAACCTTTCAATCTGGCCCAGCCCCCCCTGTTCTGCTGGGCAGAGTCCCATGACAGGATTCAATCTATCAGAAGCTGAACCTGCAACCCGGACACATGCTGCTGGGAATGGTACCTTGTCCCAATTAGCACCCTTGCGACCGAGTATAGGACACAAATCAGTGGCCTCAAATAGATAGCTGCGACATGCTGCGACAGTTGTATAGCAGTAAGATTGGATCAAACCAATTCTATGGGATAGGTATCAGTTGCATGGCAGTAACTAGCATACCCAACAAGTAAACTGTCAGTTTCCAGCTGTTTCCAAGAAACATCAAATTTGGTGATGACATACCTGTTCATCAAGCGCCTGAGTTCCACTGGTAGATTGACACAACGGAAATCCGGCAGATGATCGATGGACGGTGCGTTTCCAGTGCCATGTTGTCATCTACCAATCTACCAAAGGTCGATTCTCCAGCAACATCCAACCAAGTCCTCTTTAACCTGTCTCTGGTGCCCCTTGGTAGGACAGTTGTGCTCGAACTACAGGGAAGATCTAAATTCAGGATCCAAACTCAAAGCAGAGTCATTTTTGCTCATGTATATGAAAACACATGTGTTTACCATTTCTTACCTATGTTTGATGGTTCAGGATGATGAAGGAAGATCATAACCAGGTTAACCATTCCTGAAGACTCAACAAATCGGTAAAACTCAATATCTCCATGTTCACTTGAAGCAAGTAGATAAGTAGTAAGTAGATGTAAGTAGTACTCGTAGCATCTTGCAGCACCTGACCGATGTCAGGAAGCGTTTTCTGCTGCGCTCGCGTGGATCTTTGCACTGGCCTCTGGGGAGCTGCCTCATGCCGTTTCGTGCCTCGTCAGCGCTGAGTTGAAGCGTGGGAAAGGTGGAAGAGCGATGAATCTTAGTGTCGAATTAAATAGGCTTACAATGGGTCACTTCTACACTTATATGTAACTTATATATGTTAGTTACTTTATGTTATTTTGTTGATTGGTAATTGATTGTATATTGTATTGATTTCATTTTTCATCTATTTTTCATCTTTGAATATATTTGATATTTTATCCAATGCTAGGGAATCAAACCATGTATCAACAGCCGCGGCATTCGTAGTGATCCATTTGTATTACATGTTCAATTAACAGCGGATGAGAAGCAGCTCGGAAGCTCTTCCTTTGTGGGCTTGGGGTTGACCGCGGCAGCGGCTCTCACTGTGAATGGTAAGTTCAACTGGGACAGCCGAATTGTTGAGCTCGACTGCGAGAAATGGTTGAAAGCTGCGATGTTGGAAGGGCTGCGAACCAACAAGGTCTGCCCAATATCGAGGTAGGTAATGGTAGCTATATTTCATTAAAAAAAATCACATGCATGTCTCTAAGTCTAAACAGTATATGTATGTGCCCATGTAAGCAAATGCGTTTATTCATACATAAGACAAGCGTTAATTTCATCAATGGACAGATGTGATGTACACGCACATTTGTGCACACGTATAGCATATGTATGTGTATATGTATAAATAAATATATATATATATGTATATACAATATATATATATATATATACACAGTACGTTATACATTCTTTGATAGTAACAATGCAAAACGCATCAAACGACTATTTGGTCCTTTTTGCGTCCCTGTCATCTTACCAGCTTCTGTCAGGCGTAAATCCGTATGGAACCATTTACAAGTTGGGGTATTTGCATGATGACATCCAGAAGCACATGAGAGCCTACAAACAGAGCAGAGAAAAAGAAGACGCCATACACACTTCAAACATGTAGCAAGTTCTGGCGGGGGGAAGTAGCAGGGCTGGGATGCATTCATTGCATGTAGATGTCATGGCCATCGGATGGTACTGTACCTGGTTTTTCAATATCCCTGCTATCGGTCATTGGTTGATTCCTGACCTGGTCCATCCCCGCTGTTGGTTATATGATGCATCAGTCTATCCTCTATACAATCTATCTATATATCTATATATCAATATATCTATCTATATCTATATCTATATCTATATCTATATCTATATCTATATCTATATCTATATCTATATCTATATCTATATCTATCTATGTCTATGTCTATGTCTATGTCTATGTCTATGTCTATGTCTATGTATATGTATATGTATATGTATATGTATATGTATATCTGTATCTATATCTATATCTATATCTATATCTATATTTATATCTATATCTATATCTATATCTATATCTATATCTATATCTATATCTATATCTATATCTATCTATTTATATATATATATATATCTATTATATGCATATGTAGATGTATGATGCCTGTAATCATTCGGGGCCTGGAACAGCTCTCAGGTTCATCGTCGCACAACCAGAGGTCCTACTCTTCCTGGCGCCTCCTGGCGAACTGCTGCCAGGGGTGCGCTGAGTCCCAAAGATGAAGCACGAGTCTTGGGAAACCACAATGAAGATGATCAAATCTTCATCAAATGATATATGAAGATGATCAAATGAATTCAAATGATATCAAAATATCATATCACATTTGCATGTGTCATTTTCGACGAACACTTGCAAGAGGTTTGGAATGTTTCTCTGGTCAATGAAAATTAGATATGGTTTTCGGTTGTTTTTGGTCAGAATATCAACCGCATGAGGCCAGGTTGAGCCCCCAACTTTACTGGAGTTTCGATCTTTTCAGCGCGGGCTACAGAAACACTTTGCAAAGGACTGAGGCACTGGAGTAAGTCTCAGCATTGTCTTGACCGAACATTTTGCGCTTTGGCCACGACCTGGGATCCTGAAAAGCTAACTATCCTATCGTACCTACCGTAGTGCCTACCGTCGTGCACTGTACCATACTTTACCTATGCACCTCCGAACATTGACACTTCAGGGTTGCAGGGTGCTCTCATGTTATCTGCCAGCAGTTTTCTGGCCACCCGGGGACAGCGGAGTCGCCGGCACGAGGATTTTCGCTTTGACGGCTGCGGTGGGGTCATTGGCTTGTGTCCTCACTGTGCGTTTGTGGGGGGCCTTGGATGGCCTTGGCTGTGGAGAATGGGAGAGAAAGGATGACAGTTGTTCCCCATTTTTCCCAGATGGGAGATTCAATTGAGTGGGGGTACAAGTCCGATCACCTGGGCTGATTTGGTTCATGGGAATTTTTCATTCTTTGTTTCGGTTCTGACTAGTCCCAGTTGTTCGTTGTAGTTTCGAAGTCTGGGCAAAAGCAAAGCCAGCCACATCGTTTTCCATGGCCAGTTGTTTTTGCCGAGATACCTGTGCCGATCTCGGCCTTATCTCCAAATGGATCTCCCAGGGCGGAAAAGGCGAGCCTTGCGCTTGGGCCATGGCCTTCCCAGGTTTGGACCCGCCGTCTTCACGTTGATTATGACGTCTCGAGCCATTTTGAGCCTGCTGTTGTCAGTGGCTGAGCAGCAGATCAGTCCGCCCCTGGCGTCGCTGTCCTGTTTGGGGCACCAGCATTTTCAATGGGCCTGGCAGTCAAAAGCCCAGTCCCCCAGTTGTTCACATGCCATGCCCTAGTCCAACTGTTGGGGATGTTCATCCATAAGCTTGGGATGGCGCAGGGCCACCTACGCATATTTGGCTCCTGAGGTCTTTTTCTTCCAGCATGCAGTGGACGCAGTGTCTCGGTTGCCGCGTTGATCAGCCTTAATTTGCTATGCTCAACCATCATCATACAACCGTCATTGATCATTAAGCATCATCGATGTATCATTATTCATGGTTGAACCATTTTCAAACATTGATACACGCCGGTTGCCATTGTTATCACTTGCCCTGTTGATAACTACTGTATACACTACTAGCATATACTAGCCGGATTTGATAGTTATGTAGCCCTTATCGTCCATAGCAACCAAACTCTAATATATCGTGTATTTAGATATATGTATATGTGATAACCGCATTTTCCATAGTAATTCATCCATTAGATAATTAGCAATAACCATATTTGACACCAATGCTTGCGATTGTTACTGTCATTTATCATTCACTAGACCCCTCAAATCATCCAATATTAATCGTGTCAGAAATAAACGATTCATTCTAGTGAAAATTCCCCTATGATTGCTTATGATCCCCTTGTTGATAATCATTGTCAACCAGTGTTAGCTGTTAATAAAGCGATGATCAAGCTCCAAACAGATAGGTATATAATAGCAGCTAATAATAGTTAATAGTGGTAGTTCTGTAATGGTAGTTAGTTAATGGTATTAATGATCGCCATTACCAATGACCATTGGTAGATTCTGGCTTTTTTCATACCGCCGCATTTGCAGAGTATGACAGGACTCGACTGCGCGAGTATATCAGTGGAGTAATATATAATGATCGAATGGGAGTTATTCCATTGGAATGGGTAAATGATCTTCATCAGAAAGGTAATTACTAGTAGTTTGAAGTTGGTAGTTGTCGGTGTATCATGCATGGCCCATGGTGTCAATGGTAGTTGATTGGTGAATTGTTTTAATGGTGCACAGATTAGAAACCAAGGAAGTAGTCAACTGTGACAATTCACCTTAGGTCATCTTTCATTTTATTGGACACCTCAAGCCAATGGTAGTCGACTTTAAAAGTTAAAAGTGTCAACGTTGGAAAACATGTTGCGCCTCCAATCTTTCAGGAGGCACCTTTCCGCATCATGGTGATGCCAAATCGACGTTGTGAGGTAGAGAAGTAGCCAAGTTGTGCCGTCAATTTGTCGCCTTGGGCCTTGGTCTCTCAATGTCCTTTTTAACCTCAAAATTGACACTGTAGATTCGAATGGCTTGGTTTGAAGATGATCTAAGTTGGACAAAAAAGACTTTACTAAGTTCATATGTAATGTATATATATATATATATTTACATATGCATAGTTTACTCCAAGGTCTTAGGCCGTCCTTTCAGGAGAGATCGGATAGGTCCAGTGGTCGTTCCTCAGGTCGATTGCGTGTCCCTGGTGGCCGTGTCCATCATCACATTGATGTCCTCTACACGCCGCGTCTCCGCAGCTCACGCTGAAGAAGTTCACAGCTGGGGAGACATCTTCAGCTGTACATTGTGTGTGAAAATGATCATGTATATATACATATAAATATATATGTAATGAATAGAGATAGATAGATAGATAGATAGATAGATAGATAGATAGATAGATAAATAGATAGATAGATAGATAGATAGATAGATGTGTCCATATATATATATACATATATCCATATATTATATGAATATTTATCTACCTGTAAATGTATATGAACATATAATGCTAACCTCTAAACAAGACCCCCCTTCTTTCAAACCCACCCCAATAAGCAGGGCTAACGATTGCTTTAAAAGGACGAATAAGAAATCCAATTGGCAGGGAATCTAGAATCTACTTTAGGATTGCTAAATGATTTGCCTCATTGTTAAGGATGATTAAAACCAGAAATCATCCAACATTTGGATCATGAGTTTAGTATTGCTGAATGAATTGCCTAATTGTTAAGGATAACTAAAACCAGAAATCATTCCAGGTCAAAGTGGTTTAGATAGGAAAGCAATTGAGAAAAGTTCCACCAACAAATTTAGAGACCATCAGATGGAGATACTTTATCTAGGGGGGTTAAAACAACCCCCTATGTGATATGGATTTTTTTGATTTCCAGATAAGGTTTTAAATGAGGAATTGATCAATTGAGGTGTGAGATTTTTTTCAGATTCCATTGTGTTGTCTCAGTCTACTTTTCTGGAAAGGGTTCAGGATTTTTGTTCCACCGAAATTGGTTACCCCATTTTTTTGGCATACTTTATTGAGAGGAGGTTTCTTTATTGCGAACCGGCCAGTTGGCGTACTTTATTGGGAGGGGCTTTCTGATTAAGAGGTTGACATTATCTAGATATGTAGATACATACACCGATACAGACTCTGATTCTTAGAATGCACGGGTATATATTCACAGATACATAATCACACGGACATACAAGTTCACATACATGCGCACACACACATACACACACACACACACACGCAGTCCCCTCATGCATACAGACACATCCAGGCACATCCAGACACATCCAGACACATCCAGACGCATCCAGACACATCCAGACACATCCAGACACATCCAGACACATCCAGACACATCCAGACACATTGATACATGAATGCATAAATGCGTACAAAGGGATGGGTATTGGTATGGATGCTTCTGTTCCCACACTTGTTCCCGTTGGTACCCAGTCTGGATTCCCACCAGTTGTCAGATAATTTTGTATGTTGTCGGTCGAAGCCACTAATCCTGTTCATCATGGGTCATGCCGATGGCGCTAGTCATGGCATGATGGCCCATGAAAAAAGGGTGGTTTTGCAACGCCGGGTGCTGACGTGGTAAACCTGCATTCTTGGGTTGCCTGGACATCACCCACACGTGGCTGCAAATGGGGAGGGGCGCCTAGACATTCCAGTATTTCAAGCTTTCTTCGGTTGGCGCCAGACAAGGGTAAAGTGGGTATCCAGATGTAGTGGCTACTCGGGGGGAGGTTGGTACCATTTAGCACGCCGTTTGGTGTCGTTGTTTGGGCGCAAGTGACCTGAGGCGCAGATGCGACAGCTTCGGGGCACAAATCAAACTCGATGAGGGCGAACGACCAAGGGCTGTCGCCACCAAGGGCTGTCGCCAAATTTGGCAAAGTCTTACCAAAGGGTGTCCCAAAGGAGGAAAAATCACCTGAATATACCTGAATGGCTTGAAAGCTGTGACGCTTTACCTGTGAAGTCGTGGGTGTTGGTCAAATCTGAGAGCGGAAGATGACGCTTATGATGTGGATTGTTGTGGCCAGTTTCTCCCTGAGCTTTGCAAAACAGAATGACATATAGATTTGGTGTTGTAAAAGGTTCAGGTCTCCCTGGAAGCAGATTTCTGAGCCAAGGATTTTAGGGTGACAAAACTAGGTGAGGTCCCTAATTTGACAACACCCACGCTTCCGGCACAATGTTTGTTGGCAAAAAAGAAGTGCAGGTGCCGAAGGACATCTTGTGCGACAAGCAGTTCAAGCTGTTGAACGTTGAGACAATAAGAATCCATCGGATCCATCAAATTATCACAAGATATTTTTTAAAAGAAGATGTCGTACTTGGTTAACCATTGTTGTTGGTTTTTATCCCCTATTCATCATTATGAAGGGTTGTCAACCCTATTTAGTTCCTGTGATATATCTACAATCGGGCTAATTATAGGGGCTAATCCAACATAATCCCTACAAGGGTTTCGAACTCCATAAATGGTGAACAAACTGCGGTTGTACAGGGGCTATAGTAGGGGATAAGAACCAACAAGAATGGTTAAACAGCACTAAACAAATGTATCTACATGCAAAGATGCATCTTTGTCTTTGTCAGATGTGTGTATGCATACTCGCAATACTACGCGCAGACCTGAAGGTATTGATAGATGTAGGTATACATGATTATGTACAGATCAGTGTACAGACATGATATGCACCTAGATATTATATGTAGGCATACATATACAGCGTACGCAAATGCGTTTATATACAGCAACACTATTCTTTTTGTGTTGCCCGAATGCTGCTGTTGGCTGCATACTATTGTCATGTGCCCCGCACTTCTGAAACCTCAGCAGTTTCCAAACGTGAAACATACTATTTCGCTGTTTGTTGACCTGTTTCGGTATTGTCGGGGATCAAACAACTCAGGGTTCCCGCCGCAGTGGTGGAGATTAGAATCAATTGGATGGGGAGGATATGAACATTGACCTCATGGGAGGATATAATCAATTATTAGGATGGCAATTAACCACTTTACCATCATTGACTATCAGTTGAGCATGATTTAGGACATTAGTTGAGCTACTGTTATCTGACTACGATGAAAAAGTGGTCATCAAGGAGTAGCGGAAATCAACATTTATTACTCCGGAGACGTGATTGGCCATCACTATGAACTTGCAGCTAACTCTTGTCAGCTAAGTAAAACAATGGCCTTCAACCACTTGCCTTCAGTCGCTAAGTCTTGTTCCAAGCACTATAAACCAACATCAACTTCATTAACTTCATCACCTTCATCAACAGCTAAGTCTTTTCAGCTAAGCGCATTCTTCGTTTCAGAACAGCGGCTCAGCCCGACCCCCGGCGGTGGCGGCAGCAAGCCACCGGTGCAGCTGCCAGGCGGGGCCCCGCAACATGTAGTGGTCAATGGTTAGGAATGGTTTGTTAGTAATGGTTAGTAGTGGTTAGTAATGGTTAGTAATGGTTAGTAATATCTGGTTTGTAGTTAGTCATAGATGTCATAGTTATGTCAAGAATGGTAAGTGACGGTTAGATAACAGTAGCTGAAAGGATGGTACGTAAGGGTTAGTAGCCATTTTAATAGACATCAAGAATTAGTACGGATTATACTTATGATAGTAGCGAGTTTTAGTGGTTATAATTGTGATTCTAGCGATCATAGTGGTTGCTAAACAATGATTGTAGTGGTTAATATCGGTTATGGTCATCATAGTGGTAACTGATGATCATAATGATCATGATTAGTATCATGTAGTGGTATGATATCAAGGATTGGTATTGACAGAATATAGTAAGTGGCTGATAGTCATGACAATAGTGGGTAAGAATGTTCAGTAGTGGTTATGTAATGTACCAAGAATTTGTGTCATAGTTTGTTGTACTTAGAATTATGTTTGTTCGTTCTTCACGGGTAGTTAGAAGGTCTTGTCAGTAGTAGCTGAAATTCAATGACTGTATCAGTAACAATGATAATTATGGCTGTTAAGCAGTCCTCAACAATTTCACAGTACATTTCGAGGTATTTGCTTTCAACCATTGTTAGCAATGGTAATAATATGATCAAGCATATGATGGCCAGTTAGGGCTTGAGAATGGCTACCAGTACTGACGGTTAATGATACAATTGTCAACCAATACACATCACTAAGTACAATCAATCAACCAAAAAGAATCAATGACATACTCGTCAATAACGGTTTTATAGTGATACCTTCAGAAAGATTGATAGTGAACGAGTTGTCATTCATCATGATTAGTAACAGTAGAGGGTTTGTAGTTAAGTATCAGACAATGGGGATGATTGGTTGATGACGATTCAGGATGTTTGAGAATGGTTCACGATGGTCGATAATGGTTAATAATGGTTGATTCATACTTGATAATCATTCATGGCAGTATGGCGGTTATTCAACAGGTCATAATGGTCAATGATGATTGATAGTGGCCAAGAAGTTTAATCTCGACCAATAGTTGTGAATGATTCAAAGGGTTTGTGATTGTTAGTTAATACTTAATGATGGTAATTTGTTGTCACTAGTGGTTGATGGTTCCGAGTGGTTCTTCATGATATTCGGGCTCGATCATATTCAATATCGTTGAAATAGTATGATGGTTGATTGCAACGATTAACGATCAATAGCAATTATTGGTTATCATATACCCAGACACTGCTTGACCATGGTCAATGATAGTCCATAGTGGCTAATGATGGTGAATCACTGGTTATACTGATTAATTACGATTGATAGCATTGAACAATGAGAGGTGAATACACCAACATTGTTTGAGGTCCTGATTGGAAATCCATCGCAAATCAACCAGTGAATTGGGCAGATTGGAACCTTACGTGCTCCATTGCGGCACATTATTTTTCGTAAGTTCTCGAATTGTGGTTGCATAAACTAATGGAACACTGCATCAACATAGACCATGTTAGTCAATCTGTTTTAATTGGTTTTGGTCAACAAATTCCAGCAGCTCCACTGCCCAGAGCGCCTTCTACTGCTGATGATTTGCCGCCGGTTCAGAGCCTCGCTTCTTGGCAGTGTCATGTTGCGGCGGCTGGTGAGGTACAGGACTTGATATCAACAGAGGTAGACATGAGGGAAGCATCTCTGGAAGCTGACCTAGGATGTGGCTATGGGTCAATATTAACCAGCTTATAATGGGGTATAATGACCCACAGCCATGTAAAATAGATTGTTTGGGTGTGATGAAGCTTGTGAACAAGGTACATCCTTTTATGTGGATCATCCGCACTGCATATTGCATGAGCACAATTTTTTCTTAGCTTCCATCAGACAGGTGCAGTCCCATACTTGTTCCATCAGAGTCTATAGGGTTATTGTCAGGAATTATATTCAATCTCAGCAAGATTAGCTGCGGGGTGAGACACGGCTGATTCAGAGCGGTCGGCAATACCACGTAATTACATGGTTCTTGCTAGGCCCTGCACAGGGTTTCAGGTTATACATTAGGGTATTCATTTTTACGTGGTATGTGCAGAAAACATTATTTGGTGTAATGGCATGGGTTTGGCTTGAGTTTTTCTGTGCCCCATGTGGTGTGGGAAGCGCTTACCTTTGTTCGAACATGTTGTACATCACTGGAAAATCGCTGTGGGATTGGTACGCATACTCGCATGGAACACTGCGAGGCTTGTTTTTTTGTTGCGATTGGAAATTTGTTGACGGAATGGTGGAAAAGCGAGTGGAGGTCAAAGCCACTCATCCGTAGTTGTCAAAGCTGGCTCTGTTGCCCTGTATTGACACAACTGATGACGGGAATTTGTGATATGGACTCTTAAGTGTTTCTGCGAAAACGGTTTCGATCCCCAGCAAGCCAAGAAGCATCCACTTGCCGATGGACATGGGTTTGTAACCAACAAAACTTGGAAGGCGACCACAAGCGAAAGGTTCACACAATCAATGGCAAATGGGGTCATCACTCAATAATTCAAATGCATCAGCGCCAAATGGTTGTCCCAAAGTTGTTGAACGTCTGAAATTGTCAGCCAAGACCTCGCTAGTTTCGGGGATTCTATGGCTGCCACAAGTTGTCTTGCAGCCTTGCCATGGACAAAGCTACGGCCAGTGATAGCTCCGAAGGTTGGACAGGTCATTAAGCAGTGATCATTGTGGCTTCACTGTCCCAATTGCCAATGTCCAATGTCCTCATGGGCACGAGTACACACACACACACACCACATGCATGCTTTTGTTTTTGAGCATGCATTTTCTGATGGAAGTATCGAAAGTATTTCAATTGATCTCTGATTTACAGGATTTCATGAGACATGCAATTTATCTATGTACAAAAATGCGTAGATGACTCAAGCACCTGATGCAAATCTATCTTCAATGCTTGCATCAACCAGCTTTGAACAAAATTACATGATGAATATAGTCCACGGTTGATGGTTGATCGCTATTCATAATCAGAGGCGAACTCACTTTATTTCAATCTCATTAATGGCTCAGCCAGGGCGGGCCATGATTGATCCAGGGCCTAGCCGTGCTCAACCAACCGTTGGGATGGTGGCGCCCAGGCGGCACGGACGCGAGGCAGAGTGCCGTCTATGCCTAGGCGGGGTACAGATCAAGTAGTGGCTGTCATTACGGTCATGGCTTTGATTTATTGTAATAAATAACTATGAGATTTGTGAGTTGTAAGTAAAGCTGATAGGCAATGGTCAAATTATGTCAAATTGTCAACTGCAATTGTAATATATTGTAATGTCTTTTTGAACAAAATCAATTAGAACTCTGACGGACAATGCTTATAGCCTGACTGTGGAAGTTCAAGTACTCTGCCTCTACTGAGCCCACCGTGTGGGGGTGATGAGTGGCATGCACCCAGACACCAAATTGGGACCGCACCCAATAGCTGTGATATCAACAGCAAATCCGCAACACATCCCAATACTACCTTTCGATTTAGCTATACATAAGCATGGATTCGTAAACGAACATTGGATTCGTTTAACACCTCTTGGCTGTAACAGCAGCTCAACCAGAAATCAGATGTCGTTCAAAACAGTTTCAACGGAAAGTCTGCGAAAGTGCAAAAACCCTTGGCAGAAAAAAGCAGCTAGATTTTGAAACTAGTGCAGGAAGATTCTAGACCACCAAGTTCTATTCTCTTCCATCCACATCGAACGGACCCCCTGCTGGTAATCGGAGGCGGAGGGTCCAAGGGAGGCAGGTCCCAGCCCACCCTGGGTGCCGACAGCCACCTCTAAGGCCAAGCCGATGATGAATTGATTGCGCCATGCAGGTGCAACCTGTGCAGCGCAGCCGAGGGGCGATCAGAGGTGTCACTTCTTCATTTCGTGAGGATCCGTGAGGTGTTACAGGCTGTCACTCTTTCATCTCTGGGTTGTCGGCCTTCCTCCATGGATAGGGATTCGTTCGAACTATGAAACAAATCTGGGTCAACATACAGTACGTCCCCAGGAACGCTGATTGGTCATTCGCAGCAGGATGGCTGAAGGAGCTGGCTTTTCGTAAAGATTTGCCGTTTATTCCTTGTTGAGTTGGGTGGCAATGGGCTATTGCGCCTTCTCCGCAATACTTGCCTTTTGCAGGCAGAAAGCTTGAATGCACCAGGGAGATTTGTTGAGTCACTATCACAAGAGCGTTTCTCTTTACACATATTGATACCGTACATACTTTTTACAAGTTACCAGATTGATCATTGATATATATATATATATATATAAATATATGTGAATACAGATATTATATGTACTCCTTACCAGGCTGTACCTGCACTTT